>WBMY01013770.1:58966-82791 GCA_013397315.1 Donacobius atricapilla
TGAGATTTTCAAGTCAATTGAAATTATCCAGATGCTTATGCACTGGGCTTCATAGAATGAAGGATTTCTACACCCCCAGTATAACCAGTGTGAAGCTCAAAGGAGCAACAGCCTGTGCCATCTCCCTTTTTTACTGTGTTTAACAGCAGTAAAAACCTAATAGCAAGAAAAGGGATTTGCATGATGAAACCTTAAATACCTCCAATCCTTCACCTGGGTAGGTGAACTGAGTTGTAATGCCAACTAAGTAAAAAAAAAAAAATACAATTTATACTTAAGTTTAATTTTAGTTAAAATGTGCTTTTCAGATTTCTACTGATAACTCCCAGATGGATCATGAAACACTGGGAAAGGGCACTCACTTTGAGCACTTTTATATTTGTCAATCATGCTGACAAATTCTCCCAAGTTGTTATTGAATGGGTTCATAAAAGCAGCCACCTACACAAACCGGGATCTAAATCTCATCTGCTGGAGAGACTGGAAAAAATATTCCTGATCTGAATGGGAACAGCATTGGGCAGGTAGAGGGGCTGCTGCTCTGGGAAGCACATTGCTCAATACCTGCTCACAGCTAATGATTTTGTTGCCAGGGCTTTGTGGATTAGGTATATGAAATCAATCAATGTATGATATGCTGGCAAGAATTTTAGTCTGAATATGATTCAGACTAAATTACCCATAGTGATTTTGCTATGTCTCATTTTGTGGGTTTTCAGAGGTGCTTTTTAGAGGTATGAATGTATTGGTTGCTATCTGTACAAACTGCGTCATCTCTGATGGGAGGGTTTGCCAGCAAAGCAATCCCAAGCTAAGTGCCTCTGATGGTGGCTAGTGGAGGTAGTAAGCAGATGAGGTAAGGCAGTTAGGGTTAGATTAATTTTCCTCTACTACTTACAAATGAATGCCAACATCCTGTGAGGATCTCGCATGATTTCAGTTCATGAGCTCACCTGGCATTAATCATAGAGCCTTTCACCATGCCACCAATACATATCCCAGGAAGATTAACAGCCCTCCTAATCAGCCCTCCTTCCATAGGAACCCAGAGCCTGTCTATTCAAGACAGTGAATATATTCTTTTTTGATCTTCAAAACTGCAATTAGACCATTGGAAGACCAGTAGGAGCCGGTACTCCTGTGGAGGCGCAGATATTTATTCTTACAGAAGCTGCCCCCAAATTGTCTTAAGTAACTAACAAAAATAACCTACCCAGTTACTCTCTCATCATTGCATTTCAGGGGGATTTCATTAATCTGTGATGCCAGGCTCTAAACATGATTATCAAGACAGAAATAATGTCCTATTTCAAGTAATGTCCATTACACTTCTGAGTGTAAAATCTAAAGCTGCTGGGAGAGAAGGAACATGTGGCATTAATGCAGTGAATCTCTTTGCTACTGGAAAGATTTTCTTGTTGGATTTGAGAGAGGAAATGTTTGTTTAGCTACTTTCATCTGCAGATGCTGAGTTGTCTTCAAGCAGGAATAGCCATTTCTGGTTGCCTTAGAATTTCAGGAAGCACTTGATCCAGAAAGGTACTAGAGATAAATTCTGTTTCAAAGGGTAGATAATGCATCACATGCAGTGGGAGACACCACTGTTGTTCCCTGAAGGATTAGACAAGGCTATCCTAACATCATTGAGGAATTTGAAAACAGGCACTGAAACTTATTTCTTCTGTCACTTTTGAGGAATATTTGATGAAGCTTGTTTGATTTGATTGTTTCAGTACTGTGTGGGCTCATTTATCTGATTATGGTATTGGCCACTATCTCATTGTATTGAATTTTAATAGTCGCAAGATTAATTAATGTGCATCAAGAGCAGCTGTGAGAGGTGTGAACCTTTTGTTCTGGATTTTTTTTTCTACTGTTTTGAGAAGAAAGAGATGAGAGACAACTGAGTGCAATCAAAGTGCAGTCATGCTCTTGATTAACAACATAATTAGTTAAAAATTTGAAAGTTTTGCAGGGAGTATCTGCACTTGCTATTAGAGCTCTGAACTGACTACAAAGAAAGACTATTTTTGGATTTTGATTTATTTTTTATAAACGTGATTGAATGTTTAATTTATTTGAATGTGAATATTTGTTTAATAACAAAACTTGTCTTTTTTTTCAATAGCAAAATCAGGTAATAATAAGCAGACCAAGGAGGAAGGTATGTTAACCCCAAAAGGGAAAGCTTGGGTAAAGCTTGGTCCCCACTCACAGCTATTTTGCAGCTGGATTTGCTCTAGTTCTCTTAATGTGCACCCAGTTCAATGTATGTGCATCCAGTTTAATGTTTCATGGAGATGCAGACAGAAAAGGGCTTTTTTTAGTCTGAGGATCAGGACCTTCTCTTCTAAAAATTCAGCTTAAGTGGATGCTTTCAATAGGAGCAGAAATTGTGCAGAGAGGAGAGTATGGACCTGGGGTGAAAGTGGCTGGGGATGTAATGGAGGCTCTTGTCATTTTAGCTAAGGGTTAAAATGTATGCTTTGTCCTTTTTTTTCCCAAAAAGTGTATTCTTTTTCTTATTTAGATATTAAAACTATGGAAAAAAAATCTCCCAGGCTAAAACTAGTGAGAAAATAATGAGGTTTTAATGAAGATTTTTCTAATACATCCTCCTGCTGTAATGAAAACTTTATTACCAATTAACACTTGAAAATACCTGTTTTCACACTGAGTGAAAATTATGTCTAACATTATGCGTAAAAAATGAAACAATAAAAGAAAAAGTGCATTTTAATGGCTATTATTTGTGAATACTCTCTTTACTTGCCAAAGATAATACACAGGATACAGAACTGCAAGTGATTTCTTACTTATATTTTATGTAATTATGTGCTTTTACTTTCTGCTTTGTACAGAATAACCTTTAAAAAATCCTTTAAGCCTGTGGGATGGCACAAACATGATAGCAACAAATTTTTATGAGCTCGCGAAATATGGGTTTGCTGTTGTAGAAGTTTATGCTTCCAGATTTAAGTATCTATCCAGATTTAAGTGTAACTCCAAAACATATCCTGTATAAAACTGAATTCTATTAGTGCAAGTTTGCAATGCTTTCCTTACAACTACCTGTCAGTTTTAGCTTATCAAATTCCACTTAGCAGCACTGCTGAGAATCATAAAATATAGTAGACTAGAAAGTTAGCAAACTTATTTTGTCAAGGGAAACTTATTTTTTGCAAGGGAAACTTATATTTTCAATATCTGGAGAAAATTTGTCTCAGCTGTAATTACTTCCTCAAAATTTTTGATAGTTTAAATGAAAAGTAGGTTGATTTGTTGTTGTTCCTTACATTTTCAGTGCCCATAAATCCCAAGGGGTCTCTTGGGGGACAGGTCCATCCTTTTTCAGCAGAAGGGAAGGACAGGAGTGAGGATTTGGGCTCAGGAAAAGCCACACCAGTTTGATTCTGCTCTGGTGTTGTTATTTTGTTTTGAAGCCTTTTCTCTACCCCAGTGTGCTGAAGCACAACACAAAGGGCTTGTCCTATCCATGCTGAATGTCTGATAATTAGAAATCAGCTGTGCTTGCAGCTACTTCTTGGTGGGCTCATAAAAATTCCTTTTAACTCTGAACAGCCCCTCAGGATGCAGAAATTCTTCGGTGAACCATCTGCTCAGGACTTGTGGACATCTGCAAGCTACCTCTCTGTGGCAAGGGTATCTGTGAGCTGGGTGTCTGCAGCATCCCTAACTAGCTGAAACATTTCAAAGCTGACTACTGATGGGAATGCAAAGGGGATTCTTGCACAAAATGAATGTGTGCTATGAGATAAATAGCTGGGACATGCCTGCAACTGTCTGCCTTCTGTTAAGCTTGTTGCTACTGAATTAATTTTGGAAACATGGTAATTTCATTCTGCTAAAACTAATCTATGCATGGGATGTGTTTTTAGGGCTTTAAATCATTTGAGAACACTTGCTTTTCTTAATTTATCACCTGCTTTCTAAAAATTTTAATTTGTAGTTTTTCTACTGTGCAATCAAAAACTTATTATTGAAGAGGCTGTCACTCAAAACTTCCTCCTTCCCCCTTGTGATGGGCAAAATGAGTTCTCTATCAAATGTGCTTGTGTAATTCACTGGGACCAATTCTGTTCCAGATCTGATCCTGCTTTCCCAGCTGTAAAGCCTGAGATACTCCTCTGAATATTCACTGCTAATTGTCTGATCAGCTGTTATCCATCCTCCTGTTAACAAAACCAGAGTGTAACAACGGTTGGGTGGATTTACAGTTGGCTGCTGAATAGACTCCTTTTTAAACAGTTGTCCTTAAAAGGTATAGTCATGTAATGCAGGAGCAGAGCTGAGATGAGGATGCCCTGTCTGTAAGGCACTGAAAGGCCCCTGTTATACTTCCCTTTCATCTGGCAGAGAGAACAGATCATTTGAGCTCTGTAATCTGTTGCTGTTGATAGCTGACCTAATTTCTGAGTGCAGAAATGGCTTAGTAGCAATCCCATCTCTTTGATAAAGTAGGTGAATAGAAGTGGTGTGTTGTTGGATGGCCTCTGCCAAGAAGGTCAGCAAGTTCTTAAGGGGAATTGTTTGATAGATGCTACTAAACGTGTAAGGCTTCTGCCTATTGCTTATTGACAGATTCTAAAATGAAATTATTTTCTCTTAAGCTTGAAGGTCTTTTCCAATACGTGCCTTGGTACTAAACTCAGTCAGGATCACTTCAAATTAAATGCCAGGAGTGGAATTGAAAATCTTGAAAATCTTCATATGCTGCAATTATGAAAAACAAGCCAATAAATGGAGCACATTTAACGAGACTCACAAATGTCAGAATACAACTTCAGGACGTCCACGACTAAAACTTTACTCTGTGCATGCGCATATTGCACAGCTGATAGACAGAGAGGCAAATTGAACCTCACTGACATCCTTTATCTGCTTAAAATAATTGCTTCCAATACATTGCAGGGAAAAGCAAAGTGGATGTATAATTAGACATATCCCTCGGTAGAAAGTCAGTCTATCGGCTTGAATGTTTCTTTATTTTTAACATCCCCAATGCCATCTGGAGGTTATTCTAACCCTAAAAGTAAGACAACTCTAAAACAGCTTCAATGGGTCTGGGCCCTGAGGTTCAATTATCATGCCTGGTGTCATGTCATAACTCATTAATTTTCAGAAATATAAATTTTTAATGTAATACAGCAGGCATAAATATTTTTGCCAATTGATGAGGGGAGGGATTAGAACACAGTGGGAACAGAGCTGTACTTGGAGTGGCCTTTTTGGACATATGGATAAGATGTCTGCTCATTAAGGGAGCAGCCAACTGCTGGCCATGGCTGATTGCATTGCCTCCCTCTGGGAGGTATTTTTCTCTGATTCTACAAGCTGTAAAAATAGCCCCAGTGAGTTTGGGTTCAGACTTCCTGCTGCATTTGCACATTCCATTAGTGAAATAAGAAATTTGCTATTACAGTACCGAAGGTAAAACAGGGCAATGCATTTTGCTTTAGTGTTACGTGTATACACTTCTAGAGCATGCCCCACAAAGTTTTCATTGGTTTTCTCTCTCTGTCTATTTTACTGGCCCCTAGACATCCTCTTTTCCCACTACCCATTACAAGGAATCTGTAATATGCTAAATTTAATCTTGCTGTGTTGGATTTGGGAAGTCTCAGGAGACATTTGGAGCTCCCCTGTTTCTTGACTCTGCCCCTTATGTAGTCTCCTTTCCCCCTGTTTCTGCAGCTCCCTGTAGATGCTCAATGCAGTCAGCAGTAATGGACGTGGGACAGACAGCCTGAGGGACAGGGTCAGTCCAGTGCACTTCACCCAGGGGTCTGTACTCAGCCTTCCTGCCCCTTGTGCCTCTTGGATGGTGTTTCTAGCAAAGAGCCATTAGAGCTGCAGCATTCATGGGTCAGCTCACCTTCCTTTCCAATGAGACTGGTGACTTGGAAAGCCCTTATCAAGAGCGATAATGCATTCTGGAAGGTGGATGAAGAAATTCTTGCTATGCATAATGCATGCTTCCCCCCAAGGACAAAGCCTAAAGTAATTCTAGTAGGATGCCAATGATGGAGATGTGATGGAAATTCTCACTTTGGATTCAGATCCACAGTGCCATTTAGCAGCTGGAGACTTCTAGAAGAAGGAAGGCTGGAATTTCCTGGTGGATGTTCTGCTGAGTGCTGCCAGGATGGGGTTTTGGGATAAAATGGCTATAGTGCAGTGCCTCAGCTGGTTGTGTGACTGGATTCAACCTCTTGGGACCTGCAACCTTCTGTGGTGCTGTTCAGTGGCTGTATCCAAGCTTCTCTCTGATTTACCAAAAACCTATCTGCCTCTTACAGGCAGACTTTGAAAAAGGGTCCCTCCTAGCAAAGACTGTCAGTACAGGTGTTTATGTATACAAATACACTCAGGACTACTTCCAACCATATAGAACAGCTTTTAATTTGTCCCTGGTGTGTGATATATGGCACTCAGGGACATGGTGGAGGAACTTGGCAGTGTTATGTTCTTGGCTGGACTTGATCATCTTAAGTCTTTTCGAATCTAAACAATTTCATTCATAGAAAACAGAGGACTCCAAGTTCATGTAGTTTCTTGGTATGATAATTGTCTAGAATAGCCCTCCATCACCCTGAAAAACCTAGATCATCTTCTCTGGGTAACATTTATTGAGCTATCACTAGAAACAGAAGATATTTTTTGCTATTAGGTGTAACATCTTAATCTCCCTCTGTGTGGGGGTTTTTGGATCGGAGCAAATACATTTGTACTGCTGAACTTCTGAAAAACCTTTGGCTGCAGCACTTTTGTATATGTGAGATTTGCACAAAATACATTAACTGTGGTGCATGTAACAGGTTAGCAGATGGTCAGCACAGTCTCTGGCATTATTCTGGGCTGGCAACCCTGCCTAGCATGAATGCTTGTGCTGGTGAGGGAATGGGGGAGTGATGCAGCAGCATTTGATGCTACTGTAACCATGGCTGTGCAGGGCTCTGACAGCAGCGCTGGGAAAACAGCATTTCTAGATTACATTAGCACAAATTTCTACAGAAATGGGCCTTCCTGGGGTCTGTGTTAGATAACTACAAAACCACAAAGTGTTTAGCAGGTACTTCTCATTTCCCTGTCCTGGGGTAAGAGCCGTTGCTGACTGTGACCCTTTGTTTGCCTTGCTCTGGGTTGTTCTACTCCAGTGGCAGAACCCCTTGCCTTCCTCCCCTGCCCCTGCCTGAGCAGCCTCTCTGCTGTTATGGGGTTCTGGCAAAGTGGGCTCTGCTTCTGTTCCCTGGGTATATCTATCCAAACCCTGGGACCCCTCCCAGGAGCATATATGTTAAATGTGGCACAGAGCGCTTTGGGCATCAGCAAAGAGGGAAAGGCAAGAGGCTGCAGGTGAGTTGTGAAGGAACAATCATAACCAGACAGCTGTAAAAACTTCCTAGTGAGCAATATAATACTTGAGTAGTCCAAAGAGGTGGTTAGGGACAGATGAGACATCTCATAGGCAGAGGTTCAGCTATTCCTGCCCTAGGCAAGAAAATGTATGAGCTGGACCTGCGAGGTGCCTTGCAGCCCTGTTTCCCATGATTCTGTAGGTCTGCCCTTCAGGCTCACATGGCACTGCTGGTGTTCCCAGGTGGTCTGATGGCTCTCAGCACAAGAACACTGGAGAGCTGCATGGCACGCTCAGCCTGAGGGGTCTGCCCGGGTCAGAGATGCCTTACAAGGGTAAACCAGGAGGAACTTCCCATACAGATAACATGCCCAGGACTGAGCAGCCTAGTGGCCCTGTGTCCCTCAGTGCAGGATAAAAAGCTGCCCTTCCAGTGCTCGTGCAGCAGGGCAAGGTGAGGGGTTATCAGGCCACTAGGGGCTCGCAGTTCCCAGCTCACTGAAAAGGCAGCGTTTGAGGACAGCAGGTGGGATGGCATTTTCCTCATCCCACACCCAGAGAACACTCTGTGGGGCAAGAAGAGCACAATAAGATGCAGAACCGTTTCCAGAAAACTGCAGGAACAAACTGGCTGCTTTTCTTTGTGTTCAGTCACCAGGATGAACAACTCAGGTGTCAGTTTTGTCCACAGAGTGGCTTGCCAGCCTGTGAATGGAATTGCTGATTTCCTCCCACACAAGAGTATGATTTTCGGTGCCACAAAGTGTCAATAAACACTAACTAGCCCAGTTCATGTGCAGAGACCTTAGTCTGACACCAAAGTCCGTTTCCTTAGTCCTTTATAAATCCTCTTCACTTTGCCAGGACTCCTAGTCTGGTCTCTTGTTATCCTGCCACAGCCCCACCAAAATGGAGAGTCCCTCCAGGCTCTGCTGTTGTTGCCTGCCATGTGGCATTAGTAATTCCCCTTCTATCACCCCAGGTTAGAAAGCCTTATTGCTTGTCTTCATAACTTCTATTGCAACAGAAATGCACACATTCGCTGTCCTCACCATGGTGGAAAGAGAAGTTGTATTGGGTTGTTGAGAAATACTGCGCACATGGTTAGGTTGTAATGAAAGAAAACTGCCCTTTCTAGGCTGCTTGCATTCCAGACTTTGATTCATCATTGCTGTGCTGGAGAAAATACTTGTGTGTAATCTGACATCTGGCTACAGGTAGTTTCCAAACAGATTTGTGGCTTGGGTCAGGAAAGCTCTTTGGTTCTTTGCTATTTTTCTCGTGTCTGTTTTTGTGGACTTTAGGGTGCAGATGTAATTTTTTTTTTTAATTTTTTTTTTTCCCCCCCTTGGTCGTCAGCATTGCCAGAAGTAAAATAGTTTTTGATGAAAACACTGATTTGAGGCAGGCATGCTAAGACCAATGTCAGGCTGTTGCTGGCACCTAGATTCAATTTTACCTTCTATGAAATACAGATTTCATGAAATGCTCCGTGACTTCTCTGAGCTGTTTCAATTATCTTAAATCATATTTGAAAAAATATTTCGTCTTCTTCAGTCAGTCAATTTTCTTGACTTTTTGACCCTTAAATCCAATCTGTTGTATCCAAATTTGTTGGCACAGAACAAAAATACAATACTGGCAAATCAGCTGCCTTATAGAAGCAGTGGGCAAAATTCCTGCTTGCAGTACAAATCTGGAGCAAATTTAGTGGCTTTATGCCAGATCTGAACTGAAAGCAAAAGGGGGCTGCTTATTTTGATGCCAAATTATATATAAATGTTGCACAAATTGTGTTCTTGCAAGAACATCACTCATTCTACAGACGCAAATATTTACATGATGACTATATAGCAGAGAAGCTGGCACTAAACTTTCAGGCATTTGTACTGGAACAGCCACACAACATGCTTTGATTCTAAATTATGCTGCCCTTGTAAGCCTTTGCACCTCATTGTTTTTATGTCCAGCTTGTCATTTTTGTAGATAGTTATAAATATGACCATAATGTATCTACAAGGATACAGTAATTAAATATATAATTAATTTTAAGACTGTGCAGTAAAAAGTTCTATTCAAACTGTAGGTGATGTGATATTACATTTCAGTGCTGCTTTCATTAAAGATATTACAAGGAAAAAATCACTGAAAAGCCTCAGGCTACCCACTGGGAGAGGGGGTGTGAATTTTATTGTCCATCTAATTACTTGGCTGAAGGCTTTGAGATTTAAAATCCCATTTCCCACCCCAGTAGGGATGTTAGATATTGTTTTCTGGCCCAAATCCAAGCCAAAGAGTGAGTTTCTGCATACCAACATGCCCCTGCTGCTACAGCTGGATGTGCTTCTTGCTAGTTTGTCCTGAAAATGTGGTGTAGTGTTGCTTTTGCTATCTGCTCCAAAGGCAAAGAATGAGACAGATTACCTGAGCAATATAATGAGTGATGTTTTGCCAGTCCTCAGAGCCTCTGCCAGGGAACCCTGGTAGGTGCAGATTGGTAGCCTGAGGGTCTATAACTCCACCAAGCCATTACTGAGCTTTTGTGGTCAGTGGGAGCCAAAGTGAACCTGGTGTGCAAGGGTGGGATGCTGTGAGCTTCTGTATTGTCCAACAAACACCAAAATCCTCTGGAAAATCTCTGTATGATGGAAAATGCACATTGCAGGGAAAGCCACCTCAGTATTACTGGGAGAAAAACTGGTCATATTTTAAATTAAATTTATTAATTGTCCGTGCAATTTTGAGTACAAAGACAAATGGCAGTGTGGAAAATGGCAGTGTCATCTGTGTGGGTGTTGCATGGGCAGCTCTAAACTTCTCTAGTTCCATGCATGGACCAGGCATAGCACCCACATGCAGCTGCCTTGGAGATCCTTGAGCTCTGGACAAGGCTCACATTTCACCTCTCATTGTCCAGACAAATCTGTGGGATTTGCTGTATAGAGCTGCACAAAATTCCCAGAGGTACAAAACTTACTTTGCCTTTTGCCTGTGTGTTGTGCAGGCATAATGGTGGAGATCTGGTCATGTAAATTGTTGGGACCTGGAAGTCCCACCATGAGGGCTGCAGCCACCCTGCTGATTCATAAAGAAGCAAAAAAAACCCAAAAAACAAAACCAAAAAAAACCCCAAACAAACAAAAAAAGAACTAGACAACAAGGAATGAGACAATAAGTATTTCACATTTTCCCTCCAAAGAACAGTAATTTATTGAACATTCAAAACTCTTAAGTAACTATATGAAAGAAGCACTCCTTCTCCCCCCCTCTCTCTTTCAATAACGTTTCTAGAGCAAAGCAAAAGTGTGGCATTGTTCTTGTTCTCCTCAGAGGATTAAGGCAAATTTTGTAAGATATATTTAAATCAATTAATCTTTTGGGATAGGTCTTAAATCATGTCATCAAGCTTTTTGATTCTACAGGAATAATACTTAACATGTGGCTGTCTTGTGCAATAAGCCAGGGAGATGCTTGGTTGCATTCAAGGGAAATAAATTTAATTATAGACACATCATAGAGTCAAACATTTCCTGAATGTGGAATTCAATGTCTTGTCAGCCTTCCAGCAGAGAACACCATCAAACTTTTATAGCGAAGTAGACTGTCCTGAATTAATATGTACTGGCAAGCACCTTAACCAGAAAACTATGTCCTCTTTTTTAAAAACGTTTTTTAATTTAAGGTTATTTTTGTCTTCAGTAGAATTATCCACAGTGTTAGATAAAACTGAGATTGCAATTATTACAATGTGTCAGAAAAGAAAGAAATACAAAAATCTGCCTGCTCCACAAGGCCACAGCATCACACTCAAAATACTGAAGGGAACAGAGGGATTGGAGGTGTGCAGAGGTGCAGCAAAGTGTTCACTGCCCACATGTGTGGCCAGAAATTCAGTATCTTGCTGTATTTAAAACCTGATGGCTCCTTTTGGTGCTAATTGTTAAGCAGCACTTCCTTGAAGGACCTCAAACGTGGGGCTGATGCCACTGGGATTTCTGGGACTGGGACAGTGGGACCAGAATCACCCAGTAAACCATGGCCTGGTGTGCAAAGAGGGACGGGTACCCTGCTGAGAGGGGCTCCCAGGGGTGCAGGGACAACAGCCTGGGTGTTCACTGGGGTCTTGGAGCTCCCCCCTGTTGACCACAGGGCCCTGTTAGTGCTAACTGTGCACATCACAGGGCATCTGGAGTTATTACTACATGAATAATTCTGTGCTTCCCTTTTATTTACTTGTTCCTGTTACTCGGTGTTGCCTCCTCAGCCTCCAGTTCTTTCTGGATTCCTTTAAGAGGGATGATTGACAGGGTTTTTACTCTATGGTTTGTTTTTTATTTACCAATATGCCAGGTTATACTAAATATTCCATAATTTATGATGGAGTATTCTATAGCAGGTGTTTTAAAGGAATTTTATGCTTGGAAAATTCCGTGAAAAAGGGCAGAGAGAAAATATCTTGAAATTAGTGATGATCCCTTCCAACACTTTCTCACCATGTTTCAGTTAGGGAAATGTAAGCTTTTTATTCTTTAAAGAATTGGGAAAAAAGTTTTTTCATTGTTCCTCCAGTGTTAAAGTGAGAGTCCAGCAACGAGCAGCAAAGGTGAGATGCAGCAGAACTCCAAGGTGCTCACAGAGGTTGACCAATGAGGTTTAGTATTCTCAAAAGAAGGCAGCTGTATTGGTATATTATGTATCATAAATTTTTAATGGCAGAAAACTGTTCTTTTAATAGCTTCACTTAGTTCAGAATAAATTTTTAATCTTCACTTTTTTCAGGCTTATTGTTATTAAAGCCAGTTTCATACTAGTTGGGGAGTTTCAGGGCAGCTTTGGCCCCACTTGAGGAAATAACATATATTTATTCATGCAGCAATTTTTCAGTGACATACCAGGTCCCACCAAATATTTAATTTTTGCCACGTTCTATGGTTAACTTTTAGGTTATTCTGTAGTTGCAGTGTCCCTGGAGCTCTAGGCCCTGGGTCTTTTTGAACCCTACCTCTAATCTGAACAGGAAAAGCAGCCTTCTGCTGAGGTGCCCAGCACAAGGATGGTCCCAATGACAAAGGTGTGGAGGGGGCAAAGTTGGGGCTGTGGTCCTCTTGGCATGCCTTTTGTAGTTGCAATGCTAAATCAGTTTCATTTATAACCAAACCAAAATTTTGCTGGTGTCGCGGGCTTTCAGTTGCTTCTATATTGCCCCTTTCTTATTGCCTGTGTGGGTTGTATTTGTGTGGGTTTGTATTTTCTTTTCCTAAGTTGTTCTGCACCTTTGTCTTGTGGTATGTCATCAACCAGTGAGACAGAGAAATTCTTAGCTGAGCATCAAGAGACATGACGTTTTCCTCCTGCCAGGGAGATGCTCTGAAGTGGATGCTGGGGGACAGCACCAACAGCAAAGCTGGGTGGGGAGCTCAGTCCCAAGTCCCTGGGCAGGGGAGAGACACCAGGGTCACTCCAGATGAGCTGCATTGTCCTGCACACAGGTGGGAGGGCTGCAGCTCTCCTGCAACCACCCCACTGTGGCTGCAGCACTTCTTCTGCCACAGCAGCTGAGAAAAGCTGATAAAAACAAGCAAGCCGAGAGACCCAGGGGCTGAGCTCAGGGGGAGAAAAGGCCACATTTTCTCCAGTTGTAATACCTGCTGCATCACTTTCCCAGACAGCCTACCAACATTATCTTTTCATACTACATCTTAATTTAGGTTGTGGCTGCTTTTTCTAAGTGCCCTTTAAATATGCTTATAATGCAGAGGAAGGGTAGGAAACAGAGAGAGATAATTGCCCTTTCAACCATCCACTGCAATTCCATGCATCATCTGGAAAAATCTGGGTTTAAGTCTGAAGAAAGGAGAGCCAAAGCACTGCTTATTGACTTTCCTGAATATGTAGCATCTGTCAGGTGTAATTATTTCACCTGACATCTCGTTAATTGTTTCCCCAGGCTTACCTGGGGTGCTGGCAGAGCAGGCGAAGGAGACCAGAATCCTACCTGTGTGTGCTGCCCACGCCACAGAAGAGAGAAAACCCTGGTCCCTGAGAAGCATCATGAGCCGTTGTCTGTAGATGGCATCTTCATCTGTGTGGGATTTGCCTCTATCTCTGGTAACCTGGGACACCTTGCTAGCAAATTCAGCTACTTCAGTTTCTACCCATTTTTTTTTCACACTTGATAGCTTCCCAGGAAGACTTAAACTTTCACTGAAGAAGCCCTCATCAATATTCATGGTATTTTTTACTTTGGAAAAATTTCACTCCAATTGTAGTTTTTAATTCATAAGAAGCTAGATATTATTAATAAAAAATAGGTGCTAAACTAGATACTCTTTGTGAAAAGTAGTTGCTAACTGTTCCAGCGATGCTTTAAAAGTGTTTTCAAGAGCGTCTCAATACAACAATCATTAAATCCATAGAAGTATTATCTACACATAATTTTTCTATCTGCAATTAATGCAAAATATTTTTCCAAACTCCAGGTGATGCCTTCATTGTTCTAAGTGCATAAAACTAAAAAGAGCACACATCAAGGTAAAGATGTCAGCGTGACTTTATTAAGTTCTTTGACTATAATCCATTTATCATGGAAACAGCAAGGATGAGCAAATCCTGCCATGGCAAGATCTTGTCTGACACTGTAGAAGCAAATGACCATGACTGCTTGGGGACATACATACCTGAAGATGGCCCAGAAACTGGACACTGACCCCTGCTGCAGGCCACTTTGTCCCACAGAAATCTGGGTGATTGTACCCTCATGCACCATTTGGTAATCTCTGGGGAGGAAAGCCGAGTTATCACAAGCAATTTCAGCCTGAGTGACATACAGAGGTCTCAGGCTGTCAGTGCCAAAATGTCTTCAAAATATTTGATAATTATAGATGACAATCTCCTAACTCAAAAAGTGTTGCGTTTGGCACAGGAGAGATCAGTATTTGACCTTCTCCTGATAGGGACAGATATGTTTCTAAGAACTGAAAATGAGTTATTTTCCTGGGTATAATTAATTCTGGCTGGACTACAAGACTATCTACACTTGTCTTTGTGATGGAGGGCGGATTGATACCTGCAGTTGCTGCAGGTAGTAGATGAAATATAATAAAATTTGGTGGACACTGAAGTCAGTTCACACTAAAAAAGTAGTGGTTTTTGGGGGGAAAGCGAAATTAACTCTGGGACCAATTTGCAGAGGAGTTGTGGTCAAGTCATTATAACTGGAAATTTTCCCAAACACAGCCAGATTTGTCTCTCTAAAATCTGTTTTCTGTATCCTACAGCTACAGGACTTGTGGCAGAACCTTCTTCTTAAAATTATGTTAAAGGAGAAGCAAGAGCTGTAACAAATGGGGAAGTGTTTTTTCTGATGCTCTTTTGCACTAATGCAATCCCTGAGAGGAGATCCTTTCTTGGTCCTGGGCTTATTTGGAGTGACAGGTTTTCATTACAGTTTTGTCTTTATGGATGTTGGGTGCCTCAGAGCCCCGTCTAGTGATGGTTTGGTGTAATCTGGCAGTGCCCAGAGGCCAAACTGACATCTGCCACCTCTTTTTGGGCCCTTCAGAGCCAAGGGAAGTCCCTTTAGGCCCCAAGTTTGGCAGCTGGGGTTGTAGTGTGTGCCTGGAGCAGGTAGGGCACCTGGGACATACAAGTCTGGCTTCAGGGCTTCATTTTTAATGTAACTTCTCAAAATTACTTTGCTCAGGGGGAAAGTGCAGCTTTCCAGAACCCAGCACTTTGCTTTGGAGTGAGATTTCAGCTTTACGTGTCTGAGGCCACTGGGGGTCAGATCAATGTTTAATTAGATCCAAGTGACAAATGTTCCAGTCTCAGTGACATTGCATTTAGCTCCAGCAGCAGAATTTTGACCCCTAATATGGAGGAAAGGGGGAAGAGTTTTTGCCTTCAAAATTACTTGCCTAATGCATCAGAGTCAGACTGTGAAGCATATTGTTATGTATTTACTTGCGCTTTAATTGTTGCTAAATATTACTGTGCATATGATGTAACAGTACCATTCTCCAGTTTATACCTGCTGTCTTGGAGAAGCAGCACCAGCTAGTGCCTTCATTGTAACTGCTTCCTCAAAAAGGAAATCTTTGGGGTACACAGACAGACTTTCAGTGTGTTTAGCAGGAAACTGTGCCAAAGAGAAAATGCAAGGAGAGAAAGCCATGAAGCCAGGGATTGGGCTCTGGTGGAGGTGGAAATAGAAAAACGGATTTTCAAATGGTTATCAGGCTGCTCCATGCCCTTAGAGGAGTTGGCAGGAGATGATGAAACACACACTGTACTACTTCTGGTAGGGAGGGATGAAGAGAACATTATTTTACTCTGCAAACCCATTGCCAGGTTAATCAGTGTGGTGGTGCTCCCAGTATGGCAGGATGGAGAGAGAGCTCCTCTGCCAAGGAGAAACAGCAGGACCCTGACTTGCTCCAGTTGAATTGGATAAGTCACCCTGTGAAAGGTGTCAGGCTGCACCTTACACGGGCCCAAGAAAAGCACCAATAGCTCTCCTGAAGCCGGAGGCAGCAAAACCCATGGAATCATCACATGTTACAGCCACACGCCTGGACCTTGTCGCCCTCCTGGCTGCACACTGAGCCACCTGCATAAAACTGCCTGGTCAGTCTGGATGGAGTGAAGGAGGGGTATAAATGTACCTAAAAGACTTCCTTCCATGCAAATAGTCACCAGCAAGCACTTGGGTTTTTGCATGAATGGATTGCAATATATTCACATTCTGCTGCATTAAATTAACATGACAGATTAGCTCACAGCAATGGCTCATTGTGGGGGAAGATGTCTGGACCAGCTAGCTGGGAGCAAAGTTCTCTGAAAGTCCTGCAAAAGACCATTCTTTGACTAGTAAAAGGCCATCTTTTGACTGGCTTTTAGTGAGGTACTCTTTATCCATGACATTTTAGCCTAAAGACATCATGCATTGTTAAATCCTCCTCCTCCGTGCTCCGTCCTGGAAGTCTCATGGCAACACAAGCGATGTAAATCAACTCCTACCTTCCCTGCAATGCATCATATGCTTATCCCTCTTCTTGCTAAGCCCTGAGTAGTCTGGAAATTGCTGTGTGTGAAGGAAATGACACTTCTGGGATGTAACCAAGCTGTGCTGGTTTCAGGGCAGGGCTTTGCATGGAGATGACGCCCAGCGGTGCAGCAGCAATGGAGAATTATCTGCAAGGCAGTAGTTTTGCCACCTGATGGAGGCTGTAATTAAGCACAGTGCCTGCATGTCGAGGCTGCTGGGAGTGACTCCTGAGAATACCTGCCAGCAAAGGTTTTTCCACCCATGAGGCAGGAACTCTCTCCTGTGCTTCCCTTTAGATTGAGCCTGGCTCTGAGCAGACTGGTGAGCACTGAGAGGGACTGAGGGAGCAGAGGCCCCACCACTGATGACACCTTCCTTGCATGTGGCAGTGTTGGCATCCCCCTGGTGTCTTTTTCTGCTCTATCTCAGCAGGTGCAGAAAGTGAGGAGCTCTGCTTTCATCCCATTGGAAAAGAGGAGGGTAGAGAGTGCTGCTGCGATTACAGCCCTTTACACTTTTCCAGACCTCTGGAAATGGATCTTTATTAACACTATTGTCAGTTATAATGGATTCCTTTTCATTCCCATCACGAAAACAATTCTGGTGCCTGATCAATCACATTATTGCCACTTATATTTGGAGCTAATTGATTCCCTGTGTTTGTTTTCTCAGACGCAGAAAAAGCATCACTCATTGCCAAGCAGAAGCTGCCTCCATCTTCAGCTCTGCTCTTTCACCACCAGGATGTGGTCTCTCCTCTCTTTTCCTGACCACTTAGGGGCAGATGGAGACATTCATCTCAAGAGTAATGAAACACTGTCCTCTGCACACCCCTGAGGGCTTGGTAAGAAGAGGCATGGGGAGGTGACATTTTTTCTGTACTGACACCAGGGTCCTCTGAGGGCTGTCAGTACCAGCTCAAAGAGCACAAGAGGAGCAGAAATCCACCCTGGTTCATGGGCAAGCATTAATTAGCCCATAGCAGATGCACTGACACTTTCTATTCTTTGCTTCAAAAGTCATAATTTCCAAACACAGGAGGAAACTGAAGACAGGTCAGAGAGGTTGCCCCCAGGCAGCCAACCTTGCAAATAGTGATTTATTTTGGCAGGGGAAAGGAGGAAGAATGGATTTTACTCTTGGATGTATGTGTTTAAGAAGAGGATTTGATTTTTTATAGCTCTCCCTTATGTTTCTGGATTTTTAAAACACTTCTAAAAGAATAGATACCTAGAACAACAACAAAAAAGTGCTTTTTAGCTTGTTTTCTATAGAAACAGGATTAGTATTCAGTGTTTTCTTTCAGCTGAAAGAGTCAAAAAGCCAGTGCCATGCTACAGACTCAGAGGGAAAAAGGCTGGAATCATATCCATGTGTTTAATATTTATCAGATGATGGTTTCTTTTCTCATTTGTTTCAAAGAATAGGACATAAATAAAAGGAAGGTCACATTTCTTTTAAAATTTAAGGGACAAGATGTTGAATTTTTCATTTCTGTAGTAACATATGCATTGGTAATGTGCACACAAGGAGCTTCAAAACAATTATAGCAATCCAATATTAGAGATCAAAAATAAAACAAAGAAGGGGATTCAAGCATGTAATTTGTTCATTGTTCGTTAATCAGCCTCAACATGAATATTTTTCTATCTGAGACCTAGACTCAGGGCTGAGTTACACCATGCAGTCATGAAGCCTTCCTTTGAAAAGGGCTATTTACATTAAAAAAAACAAACAATAACAGCAGCATTCTTCTAACTGATCACAGCTGAAGCAAAGCAGTTGCATTTCCAGCAAAAGAAATTTGTTAAGAGAATTAGTGGCTGTCTGAGGCATCAAGCTGTGTGTGATAATGAGATGGGTTATAAATAGTGTCATTAATTCACATGTCCTTTTAACAGATGCCACTCCAGTTTATGTACAAATCCCAAATCCCTCAATGCAAAATGCTCTGACCCCCTCATTGAAGTATCTGGTGGAGAAGCCTGGTTTGCATGTAGCCGCTGCCTGGTGCTCTGGATCAGGAATAATTATAGGGCAGTGGTTTTCTTCTCAGCGAAGAGGCAGAAGTATTTCTGTCACAAGAGAAGAAGGTTTTCCTCACATTTCATGCTGCCTTTTCCAAGTGTTGGGATGTGTAATGGGGCAGCATATCTCCCTGGGCCCTGCAAGAAGAGGCTGCCCTTATACCAGTGCTGGGATGCTCCTGCATCCTCTGAAACCTCTGCTTGTCTTGCAGCATCCCTTGAAATCTTGCTCTCAGAATCCTAAAGTTAAATACACCTTCTTCAACCCTCTGCTTACCCCACTAGCAGAAACTTTTTTGTCCAGGGAAGAGTCTATGCTGGTGGCAGCTGGCGCCTGTCTCTGAGGTCCTGCAGAACAGGGCCGCTGCACACAGTTCTGCAGACTGGCCCCTTCCCTTGCAGGCAGCCTCTGAGGTTTCTGTCCTGGTGGAAAAGAAACACTTTTCATGGGGAGCAGAGATGGGTTGCTTGCTGTTCCTGGGGCTCTACAGAAAGAGCCCAACATTATAAACCTTGCTTAGTGTGCACCATTTCCCCATTGAACAGCCTTATACCAGCAGGAAAGGCAAAACCGACCAAACTGTTTTTTCCTTTTTCATTATTTTTCCAATAGGCCTCTGAAGAATGAACATACTTCTGGAAAGTGCCTGGAGAGTGTTTATCTTCAACACATGTGGAGCTTCCAGTGAATCCATTCTGATTCACCTCTGGGACACTCTGGGATGTCAATGCCACTGCCACGTACAGATGGAGCAGCAGCCAAAGCAAAGTGCTGTGACAACCCACAAACTACATTTTGTTCTCTGTCAGCATCACATGCAGCCTGAGTAATATTTGTCCTGTTTCCATTTTAAGAGATTGAATGCATTGGGTGTTTCCAGCAGGCGAATGAACTGTGTCTCTGTGGTATCGTGGCTCTTGGCGGTGACAGTTTTCATGGTGTTGGTGTTCCCTCAATCTCAGAGTTGGCACAATTTAATTATCTCTGAAGATGGTGTTTAAATTGCCCATCTCATTAATAAATTAGACCCTGGTAATTATGGGCTTTTCTAAATAATCTAATAAGGACAGTTCTGCTTTGATGAGGGGATTTTAACTGTAAAAGTAAGATTTATGATGTGCTTACAGGAACTGGGATCAACAGGAATGCCTTGCCTGGAGAGTGAAAGTTCTCTCTACTCTGTACAGCCAAAGCCCAGCTTCTAGATGGGCAAAGGAGCTACTGATTTAAATGCATTAAAGTCATCACGTCTCTGAAACACATCAGCATTTGCTTGTGCAGAGGGAGAAAGATGAAATCTGTGTTGGAAGAGCTCCCTGCTCAGGGTTTGGAGGGGAAAATCTGCTCTGAGTCTTCTTGCCAAGCCAAAAGGCAATGATGGTATCATGACTCTGACTTACAAATCATGAGATATGCAGAAACTAATATAACTAGTGGTTTGTTTTTTGGTTTTTTTTTTTTTCCTTTTTGGATTTAAGTCTTCAAAATGCACATACTTAGGCTTTATTTGTGCCCTTTGGAGAAGCAAAGGAGATGCTAAGATTCTCCCTGTAATCACCTGCCTCTGGGATCTGCAGCTCTATAAATGGTACCAGGTATCAGAAGAGCTTTTGAAATCACAGGGGCTCAGAGCTGGGTTTTCCATCTGCAGCAGGCAATGCGTTCCCTGCAGTGACAGGGAAATGCTGCTGGTGGTGTGCAAGAATATTCTGTGTAATTCCCAGTGTGCTGTTCAAAAAAAGAAGCCATAAATCCATGGCAGAAATGTAGAGAACAGGGATCCAAGTGACCTCCAGGACTACGAAGGACTCAGGGCAAATGGAGTGAAGAAGGAACTGGGCTGCAATTCTTTGGGTAGAGGAACCAAAACTCAACCCAAGGCTCCAAAACCAGCTTTAAATTGCAAATCACCAATGTGTGAAACATCTACAGATGCCTCAGTGTATGAAATTATGCTCCTAATCTGTGCAAAAATAGCCTGGTTCTGCAATAAGATTCTGGCTTGCCAGGGCTTGCTTCAATGTCTGTGATGGGGTTCTTGTTGGGTTTCTCCAGCGCTGGGATGAAGATGAGACTGTGTGTGGGCTGATTTTATTCCTGGTCTGACCTCAGCAGTTCGTCCATAGATTAGGTCAGACATTCGTCTTTTCAGTGTTTATACCCTGGTCCTCAGGATAGTGCACTTTGCCTTGATGAGAGCCTTTTCTCTTCTCATTGCTGTGAGAGCTGCCAGTTCTGGAAGTGGTATAAAACATATATAGCTTTTTCTGGAAGAAATGAAAAGTTGCTGTTTTATATTGGTAGATGTCACACCAACTGGCTTACAAATGTAACATTAGTGCCTAGAAAAGGTGATTATCACCTTTATAATTGCTTAATAGCATCGTTTTAAAGGGAATTACCGACATCATATATTACATTCTTCCCCTACAGTAAATGGTCTCTCTCTGCTGTATTTTATTACTTACTGTAAATTCATTCAAGCAGTATATTTTGCCTTCAGTAAGGTACCCTCAGTTACTTTTTCTGTCCAGGATAAATTGAGATAAATTTTGCCTGAGCCTGGATTTTGCTCATGGCATCCATCTTTGCCCATGAAAACTTACAGTTGGAGTTGAACAGGAGTTGAGAAATGATAATATTGTACTGCAGAAAGTCACGGCTCACCAGTCTGCAACCAAGCTGCGTACAGAGGCCACACTGAAGAAGCCGGGAGTTTAATAGGAATTGAGAAACACAAAGGAACGTGATATATTCTCTAATGTTTATTCTGATAAAGCAATAGGAACATTACAAGAAAATAACACTAGTTATTTACCATGGCATTGCGAGATTACACAGGAGCATATCATCACCCCAAGCACCATGGTTTGTCACTAGTTTCCATTTTTGCCCTTGGAGGCTTAAGAATTTATTGCTAGAGTTATAAAAATGTTACTAGAGTTGTAGAAATGTTGCTAGAGTTAAAGAATACTTTTTGGAGGGGGTGGAAGAGAAGATTTCAAATAGAAGATATCTCCATCCCTTTGTTGACAATTCGATGTTCCCAAGGCTTTGCAAATCTCATAGCTATGACCACTGTGTTGTCAAATTGGATAAGAGCCTTCAGGCTGGAACTGATTGCCTTCCTGCAGAAGTTGTGGAGTCCCTGTGAAAACTGTTTGATTGAAAGCTCTGGTTTCACAGCTCTTACAGCGGGAATAAGATGTGACCTTGAGGTTGCTTGACCTTTGCAGTGGCTCTTGGGAGACTTGCCAGTGGTAATGAAGTCTCCATATTTTCATGCCTTTTGAGAAGTCCTACTAGCTGCCTCCAGATGCAACATTTTTATGGGTCCATCTGGACTCTGGTTTGCACTTCTAGCTCTGGGAACCCCAGGATCAGTCCATGGCACAGTCTAGTATTTGTTGGGATGGATGTTGGCAGATACCCACGCCATCATGCAACGTCTTTGATGGGAAGTCAGAGCAGTAGCTCAAACATAGAATGCGTATAGGTGGCAAAATAATAATTTTTGGGGTCCTCTAGGTTATGGGGCGGTCTGTGACCATGGAATGGGTCATCAGCACTCAACATCCCAAACACTTTTCCTGCAGCAGTGGAAGCATGAACAGCAGAACTGTTCTCTTCTGCTCCCCTCTGAACAGTCATCGTTTGCTTCTCACTAACATCAAGTATTTTATTTAAAAGTGTTTAAATATGCAAAACTCATCTCAGATTTGTATTATTAGAATTTTTAAGTGGACAAGGGTGCAATATTCTCATTACAAGGGAGAAGTGTCACATTTTAGCTCAAAGGGTATTGTCAGTGCCAGGTTACAAAACACAGGTAATGAAATATGCAGACTCTTAAAAATGGCAGTGAAAGAAAGCCTGGCAGTGCTGCATGTTCTCAGAGAAGTAAACCTCTCTTGTCAGCCCAAATGCATGTGGCAAGAGAAGGGAAACCTGGGAGCTTTGGCTTGTCCTGTAGCAGAGAAGTTCAAAACATCTTTGGGGATACCTCTGGGCTTTACTGGAAACCCCATTAGCACCTGACTCTTTGAAGACAAATAATGTGTTAAAACCTACTGAATTTCAAATTTTCTCTGTGAGGGCTTACAATATGTTTTGCTCTGCAAATCTCCCTGATTTTCTTATGATACTGATGAAAGGGCAGGTGTGTATGCTAGAGGGGACTGGAGCACTTGAGGAAGATGCTTGGGCTCTGCTGCACTGTCTCCATTGACTCACCCTTGTAAAACCTCTGAAGTTTATTCTTCCTGCATATGTTGCTGAGAAGAGAGGAGCAATTCCTCTGGAGATTTTAACATTCTGCAAGTAAAATATAATGATTTTTACATCATGGGGCTGAGACTTGAAAGCCAGTTGGGATGGATTTTGTTTAACTTCCCTATATAAATAGCTCATGCTGTTTGAACACTACACCTGTCTTTTTATTATCCCACCCATGTCAGTGGTAAGTATGTCTATATATTGTATCTTTGACAAAAAATAAGAAGGGGGCATGTAGGGATGCCAATAGGTACTAGTCTGTGTCTGATTTAGAGAGAGTTGATGTTACAGCCTTCTAGCCCAAGCAGGGCATGAAAATCTCAGGTGCCACTGGGACACTTTTCCATTCTTGTCGCCCTTCCCACTGCTGATTTTTCCTGTGGTTGGTGTCTTTTGGGCAGTCAAGAGCACTGAGATAATCACTGCACTGTTGTTACCTTGCAATAACCCTGCACGCATTGTAAGAGCTGTGAAGGGCAAGGTCACCTCTGATACACACGAAGCCAATTAGGACTTACAGAGCACTAAACTCAAATTTCTTCAAGCCATTTCATTTTATTGATCAGACACATTTTTATTTCCAGATTTCTTGCTCTTGGGAACCATCCAGATTTCCTAGTGTGAAGGACTGTGTGAAATGTAACGATTCAGCACCCCCAGTGTGGCTGTCTGTAGATTTTATTAACCTTTAAGCTACTTCTGGGATGCAGGACAGGACTTGAAGAGCATCATCATATATCCGATGCTCTTCTGAGAGAGTGCTCCAATTTGCATCTCCCTTATATACTCCTTAAAATCAAAAGACATCTGCCACATCTCTTGGTTAAATCCTAGGATTTCCTGGAAGGGAGATTCCCGGCATGTTAGAGAGTCCAGCAATTCAGCCTGTGCATGGAATGATACTTAACTAACTCTTCTGCCAAAAATTTTTGTCCAGGATGGTAAGTTTTTCCCTGTGGCAAATGAGTCCCAGAACTAACAGGGGGCTGACGGGATTTTTACCCCGACATTCCCCTAATTAGGGGTTTTCTGTCTCTCAGAGTCCTGTACCAGGGTTTAAAAGATGAGATGGAACCTGTGGCTCGGTCTTCAAAGGTG
>WBMY01013779.1:0-36501 GCA_013397315.1 Donacobius atricapilla
TGCCCTAAACCAGGACAGTGACTGAAACAAAAATACCACTGTTGCCTTACAGGCTACAGAATCTTCCCATTTCCTTGCTGATTTGCCAGAAAAGCATTAACGTTGAAGAACAGAAGATGATCTAATGTACATGACCTGAATATACAAAGTCATTCTGGGGGGTTGTCAGATGGTGAAAACCTTCCTGGAGTAGAACAGAGTGATGACAATTCAAAACTCAACAAGGACTTTGACTTTTTCACTTCCAACTTATTTTTATAAAGCAACACGGTTATCATCTTTCCTTGCCATTGACATTGCAACTGTCAACTTAATAAATAGTGATGTTTCAAAGGATCATGACACATTGGGAAGAGGGCATCAAGGAAATTAGAACACTGAGCAGGAGCCTGACTGTCACAGGAGGCATGTAAAGAAACGGCTTTGTACCTCTGCCTGCAAATGCAGCTGTGCAGTCAGTAAATACTGGCATGCCCTTTCCATTGCATTTTATTCCTCCTGGCACAGCTTCCAAAGGAAAAGCTTGTCATTTAACAGATTCCTGCCAAGGATAGTGAGGGGGAATAGTCTCATTTGTGGCGTCTGAAGATTTTGTTACATGGCACCACATTTTAAAACCCCCGAAGATCTGTCTAATAATGAAGCCTACACACTCAGATGTTGGTATTGGCAAGTTCTTTGATTTAAGTGTACTTCTCCCTTCGTCAAGCTATAGTAAACGAGCTGTGCTTTTGCATTTTTGATGTGTGTGTAAAAGCAACATGAAATGACATCAAAGCAGCTCCCACAGCACTGCCCACAATTTCTCTCTCAAGAGGAGCAGAAGGCATTAGCAGCACCTGGGAGTAAATAAGAAAGAATCCTGCTGATGTGATCTACCCTGTGCTGAAAAAGTTAACTTTCCTAGAGATTAAGCGCTCAATGATGTGACTCAGTGATTACATTTTAGCAAGTTGTGCACAGTTTCTTTGTATGCCAAATGCGGACTGGCTGACTGCAGCAAATTTAACTAAACTACTTGGCAGCATCTAATGCCGAACTACACTTCTCCTAATGCTATGCCCATGCAGAGGGCACAGTCCAGCTCCCATCCTATCCAACTGGGACTCTCAGCCAGTGATATTATACCTACTTAGCCAAATCGAAGATTTACCAGCTTTGGTCATGATTCTGTGAAAATTTCCTTACTTATGCAGCTAATTCTGTTACAGCCACTGAGTCTTGAGATGTTGGGCTTGACACCAGCTGAGAAAGGCAGATGGGAAGAACACCTTAAGAGGGCCAGGGAGAGGCCAGAGGGAGAATTCAAGGACTTGCATGTTCAGTTAGTAAGAGAATTGGAAGGTGCCTACAATACAGTGTACAAGGATTTCGCTGGGAAGAAAAGCAAGACAGTGGAAGATTTCTTAGCACAGCAGAAGAGGCATTTAAAGAGCTGAAAGGGGTACCCAGAAAAGTTTTAATTGCAAACAAAATACCAGTTTGAAACAGTGAATCTAAACAGCAATTGGAAGAGATGACTCTGAGAAACAGTGAATTCTCCGGCTCTCCACACCTTGCGATCAAGAAAAGTTGTCTCCCTGAACTGTATAATCATTTTAAAGCACACTGTCCTGGGCTCAGCACAGGTGGTGACTGAAAATTTCATTGCCCATAATGCACACAAGATGAAATAAGGTAAACTAACCAACTGTCTCTTGAAGCTTTGAGAGTCTACAGATTATTGCTGATGGAATTACTTGCATGAAAAATTCCCAAATAAATGAGACCTTGCATGACTAGTGAAAATTTCTCCCAACAGATAGCATCCATTTGACATACTCCATTGCAATAAAGCAAGATGACCTATATCCTAATTCAGAGGGAAATAGTAAAACTGAGGGGACTTATGAAGACTTCTAGAAAAAAGCTTATGGTGTTTTTCCCCCCAAAGAATTTCTTAGTTGCTCAGGTTTGTTTTGTTTTCTGCAGACTTGACTACTGAAGTGCAGTTGCCCAAATCTTATCTCAGCACATTTTTCATCATCTTTAGAACTTCTCACATCTAATAAAATCTTCTTTCTCAAGACTCTGCACACATTGTTTGATTTTTTTTTCCTGTTTTAGAGATAGGAACAAAACATACTACCCTTAAATGTAGAGATCAGTAAACAGAATTTAGGGTGAAGTAATCCTAGCAATCTACCTGCAGAAGAAAAGTTATTCAAAATACAAAATGTGAAATTCCTTAAATTAGTTTTAGGTTAAGAGGAGAATCAAACAAATAGAAAACCGGTCCCCAGGCTTGACTGAAAACCTCCTTATCTGTAAATTGGCCTTTTCTCCAAGTTCTCTTGGCAGCTTTGGCCTGAAGGAAAGTCTAGACCACATGATTGCTTTCTTAGTAGAGCAATAAGATTAATGGGACAGATTCTCATTCACTGTATATAGACAATTCTCTGGGACTTACACTCTCTGAGGGTCTTGCCCACTATAATTTCACAATAATGAAACAATTCTTAAAGGGGAGGATTACATTTCAAAAGGCTCTGAAAGCATTAAAGCATCATTTTAGCCAGTAATGCTAGAAATGGATATTTTCCCATCCTCCTAGCAGCAGAAGACAGTGGGCACTTTGTGATTGATTTCTGATTCTGCAGCTCATCTCAGTCTGTGGCACTGAGAATGTCAGCCCAGCTTACTCTGGCAATTATTTTGAACCAAGAAGACATCTTTAACGAGCCAGGACTCTATTGCTGACCTGTTTCCAACTCATTAATGCTTTTAAAGACTTTGCCATCTTTCACTTCCACATCAACTTCCTCACAGATGCACTTACTAGTACACCTGGCACTTTGCTAACAAATTATGTGGCACACAGCTCTCAGCTGGGAGAGATCTTACTCCAAAAATTAAAGTCACACTTTGAAAATACATTTGGAGTGACGGTGACCTCCATCAATTCTCCACTGCTTATTAAATCAGCAACACCTCAGTCAAAATCTGTGCAGTTGTCTGAGTCCAGTACCATTTTTCACTGATGCCATACTTTTCCAAAGACTTTCCTCTTGGCTTCTGAATAATTAAACAATATCCTTACAACATAAGAACAGCCATACTGAATCAGGCCAGAAGTTCATCTAGCCTCCTACCTTTTCTCTGACAGTGGCTGGGATGAGTGCCAAAGGAAAACAACTACCATTCCTCTGAAACACACTTCATCCTGTCAGCAATCAGAATTTTAAGGACTTCCTGAGCTGCAGGTTGAGTCACATTTCACAGCTGCAGGTGGTCAGCCTCTGCCCCAAGCCCTTCTGACATGCTGAGCCTCTCTATGATAGTGTCTAGAGGCAGAGTGGTCACAGTCTCAGATGATACAATTAATCAATTGCACAGAAATGCCAGTATGCTACCATACAAATGAAACTAGCTTTGATGATAACCTTTATCCCTGTTTATATAATAGATGCATAATAATTACCAAAATATTTCTGGCCTTACTACACATAAAAGTCAGCTTGTGACAAGACAAAAATAAACTTCTCCTTGTAGTTTAAAGTTTATTTGCATAATAATTTCCCTTGTTATCATCTATTTAATTTACTAAAATTAACTAGACTGTAAATTTGCTAAAATTTACTAGACTGTAATTCTTTGGACAGAGACTAAGAACCATACTTAATCCAGAGCTTAAATCTAGGCATCCTTGATATCTGTTTTGCTGCCTGAAAGAATATTATGTTTTGTTTCATATTTTTCCTGTATTTTTAAAAGTGGATATCTGAAGCATTCTGCAGGACAGGCACTCCTGGAGTTGTGTGCTATTGCACAATTAATCTCCCCTGGACTCAGTAAAAGTGGATAAAACCAGTGGCACTGTTACCCTGATGGGGCTGCTGAATTCCCGCAGTGCTGAGCCAGAGCTGCCTGAACTCTGGCTCAGCGTGAACCCGGGGGCTGGGTAAAAACTGCTGGGTAAAAACTGCTGGGTAAAACCTGCTCAGGCCCCATCCTCTCTAAATGTAGCTTTAAAGCCAGGGGTTGTGACCTGCCTGAACAGACAGCTCTAGAAAAACCCATCTCTCTGAAGGAATAGTTGGGATGGACACAGTGTCCCTTGGTGGGAGCTCTGCCACACAAATTACCTGCCCAGAGGCCGTCCTTGCACTGGGGAAGAACCTAAGGAGCCATGGACAAGGAGAGTGAGGGCTGCTTCCCCTTGCCTCCCCTCCCTCTTCCTGCTCTGAGGAGGGCAAGAGGCAGGAGGGACATGAGTGAGTGTTGGGGGGAGAAGAGGAGGAGCCGTTCTTCCCTACAGCCTGAACACATCATATGCAGTCAGGGTGCAAAAGCTGTCACAAAGCAAATACGCTACATTGGTTAAGATAAAAATTGTCTGCCTAGAGTTACAAATACAATCACAATAACTCACCAAGTAGGCGGGTGCAGCTGAAGGTGGAAACCACGCTAGCACCAAAGCCTGCCTGTCTCTCAGAGATTTTACTGCCTGGATTTTGGTACTCTTCCTAACACTGACACCCTAGAACAGAGACATGCTTCGTGGGAAGACAAATGGCATACTTACCCAAGAAGTGTCCTGTTAGCTGTCAGTGTGAGTTTCTCATCCATCATGCTGTCCCCTGTCCTAAGGGGAAGTTCATCCATCCCGCTGTGTATTCCGATAACCTGATGGTGCTTTAAGAGCACACTCTCCCTACCTATTGGAAACCACCAGTGAAAGACGGTCTTGCTGCCTCTCCCCTCCACCAGCAGCACTGCTTGTGCTGGAGTCAATCTGAACGTCGTTAGCACAGTGGGAGCCGGAGCAGCGAGGACAGAGCGGCTCCCACTGCTCCCTGTGGGCTGAGAGCTGCTGTGTATCCAGCTCCACAGCCCTGACATGGGACACACTGCTGCTCTGAGGGGGCACCTCTGCGAGCCCTGCTGTCCCGTGCTGCTCCTCATTCGCTCCCTTGGAAGGCAGGCAATTTATTATGCCTACACTAAGGCGTGAAATTTTTAAATGAGGTAGTGTCGCAAAACAAAGGCTTCCCACCGTCAGACAGCAATGATGGCACCCGGTTTGCACCAGAGCAGAGTGCTATTCAGTCTAAAAGCTCAAACATTCCTCTGCAGGGCCAAAAACATTTTTAGGACCAAAACCAATAAAAAACCAAAATAAATGCCTTGAAAGCTGCAAACGTTCTAGCTCATACATTCTCTTCAGGGTTTCATATGATTTCCATTCCATACTAGAACAGCTTCTTCTCAAGTCCCTGCTCACCAGAGTGCTTGAAAACATATAAATTTAAGTGTCAGCATCAATGAAATACTCTCATGCTTAAAAGTCCTGTTAAGCAGAGGCCTTGGGCTACATCTCACTGCAAAACCAGGGCTCTCTCTACATCGATCTCCTGTGCCAGGCCAGACGCTGAGTGACACAGAACAGGTGTACCTGCACTACTGTGAGGAACTGTGGTCACATCATTTCTGAACAAGGGCTGCACTGCAACTCTCTGCACTGGAGGTAAAATACAACATCAGCACATGAGGGTTGTTTGCATGGACACTCTCCCAATAGCACAGCCCCCAGATGCAGCAGCATCATTATTTCTTTTTGTGGTGAGAAAGCTCCTCACTGGACAACGCAAGCTGAGCAGCTAAAAGTGTCTGTCACTGCTTTAACAAGGGAAGGAGTGTGCCATGATCAAAAGTCTGTCAAAAAGCTTCTCCTCCAGAAATAAAAAATGAGAGATTACATCAACAGGGAATCTCAGTTTTCCTCTGTATCACAATGGGATAACAGACAGATATAAAGCAAAACAGCAGTGAGAAGCAAAGAAACCAGGGTAAGAAAGTTAAGAGCTCCTCACTTATTGCCAGAATGAAAATCTTTCCTTGAACTGCAGGTAAAGATGGATGAATTTCTCCCAAAGGAAAAGTAAAGCTGGAACTACTCATAAAATCCATCTGAATGTACCAGTTAGTCATCACTTGAAATCTAAATAAAACAAACTTCATTTTTCTTGGAATTCTGTAGAAGAAAAGAAAGTATTTTTTAACAAAAAGCAAAGAACACACCTGAGTAAGAACAGCATCATTCATCCTAAAAATCAATGTGGGAGCAAGCCACGGATGCTGCCAGAGGTCTCTGTTGCCTTTGTGGACACAGGATCCTGAAGCTGCACTCATCGATTCTGGCTGCTTCACCAGTGAAGTGCCTGCACCCTCACATTCTCCCAGTGCCACTTCTGTGACAGTCTTATTTACTGACTGTCTTCCTCCCCTGCATGCCTATATCTTAGTGACCAAAATGAGACCTGTCATTTGGGCTTTAATATGGCTGTCTGTGAAACAAAGCTTTCCAAGGGTTTCCCTTCCCCTGCTCCATGAACCTCCAAAAAAACACAGTCACCGAGTCTGAGATGAAATTAGCTCCCTTTATCTTTTGCTTTGACTACTAACCTTGAAAAAAATTATTTGGTCAATTCTTGTGGTGGTCAGCATCTTCTTATGTATTTGGACAACACCTCTTGTGATTGTTTCTTGTTTCATTACAGACAAATTCTGAAGTGGTTCTCACAACACATCCTAAACACAACCACAGAAAGCATCACACCCCACCCCCCCTTAAAAAAAAAACCACAAAAAAACCAAACAAACAAACAAACAAAAACCAAAACCAAAACCAACCAAAAAACCCACAAACCGAACAAAACAACAACTTTTTAAAAAAAAGGATGTGATGCCAAGTGCTTGAGAGCTGGAATTACCTGTAACCTGACTACGGCCTCCTTGTGCCTCTGTGGCACCAGCAGCCCAGAAAAAGGGGCACAACGTGTTTGTTCCCAAGAGCCACTCCCTCACAGATTGCGCGGGCAGAATGCAGTCCACGTAAAGAGAAGCTGTTCAGTTTTTTGGTTTTGCCCCTTTGTTCACTGCGTGGTCCCAGGCTTGATTTACTTCACATCAGTCAAACACTACATTGATGACAGAGTTTGTAATTTCCTCTTCTTTTCTATTGGATTAAACCCTCTAGTTTCTAAGGTAATTAATTAGAAACAATAAAAAAATGTAATTTTCACAGCAAGTCTGAGAGGCAAAATGTGTGTGCTGAATTGGGACCACACGGAATTACCACACGTTACGCAGAAGATCACATCATGCTGGATTGAAACTGCCTTGGGCAGTGACTCTGCCTTTTCCACAGTGAAGTGTGGAAATAAATGTGGATCAATAAATCCAGGCAGAGCAGGTGTAAAAGGGTGTCTTTCTAAACATTACTGAGCCTGTGTTAATGCCATTTAAAAGATACTTTCTAGAAATTGAGAAACGAATTCCAATTAATTACATGGGTGCAGAAAAGTCAAAAAAGAGACATTAGGTAACAATGTGCAGCCGAGAAGGGCCAGGGTCAGACCCCAATTTCACTGAAGTGCAAGAAATGATGACTCTCTCGGGGGCTGACTAATCAGGCACTACAAGCTGATGGTACAGCTTTTCTTGTAAACAGTCAAACTTTCTCAAAAGTGTGTTTTCCACTAATGGGGAGATCCAGAGGCTTCTTCATGCTGGACAGCCTGGTGTTTGTTCTCTGTTTTAAAACAATTTTTGCAAACCACGTAGAAATAATGCTATAGACTGCCAGGTATTAATAAATATCAGTGGTGTCAGCTCTGTTTTAATCACAGGATAAATGCGGATAGGAAATAGGATTTCTAAGTAACAATCTCTATTCTAGATGAATGTTACAGACAAACTGAGCAGAGTGATTTTGTAACCTCCTTGCAGAAACCATTTACAGTGTTTATATTATAAATTTATATATTTATATATGGTACTTCAGGGAACATTTTGTAGTGTCATAGGAGAAAATCTTTTGCAGAGGGCTTCAGATACAGGTCCAGCCTTGTTAATGAGTCAGGTTGTCAGCTTGTCAGATGAATTATACAGATTTACAGGTGATTAACAAGAAATAGCTACTGCTAATTATAACAAGGCCATGAAAGCAATATCATTCCAAATTTATGAAGGAATTAAAAATAATAAGACAAGTGTCTTTTCATCTGAACACAGATTAAATGAGTATTAAGTGCCTTTTCTCAGTATAAAGTAGTTTTTTCTGGTAGTTGAAGTTATAGTTAGGGTTTTTTTTACTGGAAGATGAGATTAAATTAGAGAGATCCCACTAATTGAACTTTACTTATTATTTGATCATGCATAATTATTCACAACAAGTACTACTCAGCCCTTAACTAGTTTTCCTCTTAATATTCTCCATGTCAAGACATTTGCAATTACAGAATTTTGCCTTCCATATTTGCTAGTAAATGGGTTTAACTGCCACAAAACATCATGTTTGTAATAAATTACTCTTCTCTGCAATTTGGTTTAGCCTAAGGTAACAAAAATGGAACTCCTTTGGAACAAACAATTTACAGTTTGCACATAGGCAAATATTTGTATATTTAAATGCTCTGGGAAGTTTCTGTTTGTCACATTGAATCCCACAGGAAATCAGCTATTGATTTCAGAAGGGCACAAAGTTATCACTGCAGAGACGTATTTAATATCTTGCTGTGGCCAGAATCATAACTATTCTCCTGAAATCCACAACTCCCTGGTGGTTTAGGAGGGTACATTCCTTAAAAGTTTGCCTGGCCACCAGGCAGACCCTACTACCCTGGGAAGAGGGATGACAGAGCAAGTGGCAAGTTTGTGATTTCCCATCACATTTTCTGGCCTGGGATACAACTTTCACTTGACACCAGCTCCTCTTTGACAATAAAGGCTGGAACTGCATGGGCTGTTCTGTCCCACCTTGGCTTTACCTCCAGCACTGGAGAGCCTCAGTGGCCCAGCACCAACACCAAACCTCTCCCTGTGACTTACAGAGCTCTAATTCTCACTCATCAGCCAAGGAAGTCATGTCCTGATCCATTGGCAGATCCTGTTGGCAGAGAAGTAGGGCAGTAAATTAAAGAGACTGACACAGACTATAGAAAATTTCCCCAAAATACCAGGGTATTTTCCTAGCAGACCTAGCTATGGGCAGTGGTTTCTCCTGCTGGCTAGTATGGGCAGAGAGGCAGTCAATAAAGCATTTTTAAGAGCAATTGGTAATGATGTCTCAGTGGTGAATTCCAGCAGAATTAGCATCAAAAAAAAAAAAAGCTGTTATGTGTATTTTCACTACTGGATATAATACATTCTGAAGCAGCAAAGTGCAACTTTAATTTTGAGAAAATTTCACAGCAATCTCCTGTATCTGTGGGTCTCGCAATATGCTGTCAAAACCCAAAGTAAACACATTTCCTCCATAAAATGTGAACACGAAGTACTTCAAAATCTGGCCTGAAGCTTCAATTTGTAGTATCCCTACAGAACATGGAATTGTACCCTGCCAAGGAATTCTGCAGGACAGCAATACAAAAAAATAGCTTATTTTGTATAAAAATGGTAATATTTTCAGAAAATGGAACTCTGCTGGGTAGATTTCCATGAGGATTGAAATGCCTGTTTGGAACATACAAGCCTCTGTAAAATATTTCTCACAGTAGCTAGATAATTGCTCATTCCTGTTGCTTTGGTGGGAAGCATTCCTGTTGAATTGAGTCTTGAATCATAGAAAAAAGAAGCACAATAGAAAAGCAGTGTGTGGATTTCAAAAACAAACTCAAAACTCACATTGCCTCTTAGGAAAAACTTTGAAGAAATATGCTTAGTACAAGTTGTGAAGAAGCACAACTATGCCAGCATCAGCAGCCAAGAAATCCTCATTCATTTAAGATGAAAAGGCAGAGCCAATTTCAAATTACACTTGCTGCTGTATAACATATGCAACAAAGAAAAAGCAAGGGATTGAAGTCATCCCTGAACACCATACATGGTACACATTTCCAAAGTGGTTTTGTGTGTAAAAACAAAACCTTCTCTTAATCCAGCACATTTTAGTGGCCCGAAAGGCTACCTAGCTCTGTAAGTTACTAAAAGGGACAAGCAGCTCTGCCACTGAAGATGATCTCCAGTGCATCTGACTTCCCAAATCAAATTGGGAAATTATTGTTCCTCCTGGTTATGCAACACACTTCTTAAAGAAATTCAGTGGTTTACTTGCAAAACTTTGTGGTATATTTAAAGAATTTCTTTCTGGGTGACTTTCCCCATCACTGTCTACCAAAAGAAGTTAATTAACCTGAAGCAATATCAATAAAATGAAAATCATACTTTGCACCAGAAACCTGCCACAGGGCACGTTTTGTGACGTTGCACAAACTCCACAAGTCTTATCACTTATTCTGCTTCTGGATCCATCTGTATGAGATCAGACCACCACATCTAGGGTCTAAATGTTCTCCAAGGCCAACCTCCCTTTTTTTGGTAAGTATCTTTAAGTTGAGGAACTCAGCTTAAGGAATGAACTGTCTGGATTTTACCCCAAACTGCTGAGTGCTGGAACCCCACCTTAGGCAAAACAGTGTGTGTTTAGGTTGTGCAACCAACAGCCCAAAGGTAAAAAACAGATAGGGAAAAATTTCCTTCAAATATTGGAGGCTTTTCCATTCAGCACCAGCTTTTTGAGAGCTCTGCCCCTTCTGCCAACCACCAGTTCACAAGTGTCCTCCAGCATCCCTCACTGCCTCCTGCCCCTCCCTGGGGAGGGTCGTGTGTTGTGCCTATAAAAGGAGAGCTCTGTTCCCAGCCAGAATCCCCCAAAAAGAGGATTAAAGGACAGAGGATTTCTATATTGAAAGTCAGATTAGGACAATGCTCTAGGTTTTTTATCTAGTCAGCTTTACAGTATAAACAGTAATATGTTCATCAATGTTTTTATCACAATCTGTCAAACTACCCTATACCTACTAAAAACTGCTGTAGCACTATGAAGTGGAAGGAGTAGAAATAATTCTAGATTTGTTTCTGACATGAGGGGCTTGTTTATACTTCAAGACTCAGTCTCAATTTCAACTAACAGTCTGAAGCCTGAAGCCGTCACACCTGTGACAATTAAACATTTTTTGGGAATGAAGGCAACCTTTGCAGAAAACATGGTGAGTTCTTAGGGATTTCTATTTGCTCTGGAATTTTTCATCTCAGCAGGACTAGAAGTTTTAATGAACATTAAAAAACTATAATTCATGTCTCTATTTCAGCTGCACAGCCCTACTTTGCATGAGATTTGGCAACAAAGTCCCAGCCTTGGCATGGATCTCTCGCATGCTCCCTGCTCTCCATCTGTCCAGGCACCATCCAGAAAAGCTCCCATCACAGTCCTGTGGTGCCCTGAATTATTCATGCTGCTCCCAGCCGCCCCCAACACGCTGGGATGGGGCGAGCACAGGCCAGCATTGACCTGAACCAAACCCTTGGCTGATCCACCTTGCACATTTCCTACAAGAGTGGGGTAGGACCAAACCACTGCTGCGTTATTGCTGGTAAGCCATGACATTTAAATTAATGGATGATTACCAAAACCATTCAATGGGATGAAAGGAGGACCTGGGTACCCTCCCCAAATGGAAGTTGGACAACTTTCAGTGAAACTATAATGAATATTCCCAGGATCATCTTGGCAGTTAGAAGAAATCCTTCATTAACCATTTACTTCCCTGGAAAATGTGACTGCAGTAAAGGGTTGATGTTTTCTTTAATTTATAACTTTTTTTTTGTACAGATACTACATTGTGCTGAGGTACCTGCATAAACAGAGATCACGTGGATACACACTGAAATTCAAGGGGCAGGGGAAGGAAGAGAAACTCAATCATGAGAGTTACAACCAATTGCCAAAAGGACCATCAGTGTAGAACTGTGAATTAAATTAGTGGTAAAGGATTTTTTTCAGATGGCTCTGCCTGTTGAAGGCAGCAATAAATGACACAAATATCTAAATATATATGTGCGTGCATGTTTTATCTGCAAAAGTCACAATTAGTGCACTAATACTGGCAATTCCAGTTTGCCACTGAAGAAAGGACAAAAGTAAAACACAGAAGGATGATCAATGTATCTCTTTTATCTACTGGATAAAAGCAAGAGTGATGAAAGCTCCTCTGGAGCCTGGACAGTTGTGGAACCGAATCATTTACAGCCAGATGGGCTTATGAGCTCTAATTCTGCATGAACCTTCCCAAAATCTGCACTGCCTCCAGTAGAATCACTCACTGTGTCCAGCCTGGACTTCCCCAGGCTCTTCACTTAGGGACTGCAGTCTCCCAGTGCCCCAGGCTGGCTCACCAGATGCCTCAGCTCCGTGCTGCTCAAAAGCAGGGAGCCTGCCCAGGCAAAGGCTCAGCTCCCCTGCCCACAGACAAATGGCACTGAATGCATCATTATTTATCTCCTCCTGCCACCAGAGAGAAGATGCATAGGTTTGAATTATTCCATTGGAGGAAGGAACACTTTTTCAGTGTCTCAGAACCCAAGTACTGTACACTTTCTGTCACAGCCTTCGAGCTCATCCATATCAGTGGCCCCACTGAAATCCATAAGGCAGACGAGACCTGGATTGTTGTTGCTCAGCAGGAAGCAAAGAGATTGTAATCTTCAAGGGCTGTACTTGCTGACTAGAGCAAATTAGTCTCCAGTGAGCCTTTGTACATTTGGGTATTTTGCTTTACCGATGGCTTCAGAAGTTGTTAAACACCTGGATCTTGCTATCTAAAAAGATTTAATTCAGAATATTTATGGAGAAAAAGAAATGACTGTGTGGGTGAGTGGGGACTTAGTGTGCTAAGTGGGAGCACCTATGGGACATAGCTAGAAAGTTCCTACTAATTTCAGAGTTAAATCTGCAAGGACACAGCACAGTCTCACTAACAAAGTTTTTAATCTCTGAATATCTTCTGTCTGCATAGTTCTCCTGACCAAATTTTCAGCTTATATTTTTTAATTATCATTCCCCTTCAATCCTTAAGGAATACCCCCACCAAAAAGGATACCAACAACAAAAAAAGGAGAATTAAAAAGAAGATCATAATATTTTTTCATTACTCAACTGACTTCTAACTGAATGTTCTGTGATTTATATTTAGAGGGGCTCTCAGAACACATACAGGGTAACCAACCCTTCCTAAAAGATCACCACGATTTAGCATCACTTATTTTAGATGACTTGAAAGTCATATTTATTTCTTCAAAATATTCAATAAGATGTATCTAGGTGCATTTTTCACTTGGTTATATTAACATGCTCTGACAAGTGAATATAATAACAAGATTAACAGTCCAGCTGTGAAACAAAACTCTTAAATTCTGTAACTTTTGCTAGGCAAGCAGTTATGTTATAGCAGGTTTGGTGAGCTGCTTTGACTTATCTGCCACCCACTCATTCTCCTGCAATAGGAATATAAGAGGCCTTCAAAAACCATGACACAGGTCTGTCTACTCATGTCACTGTGAAGAACCTCTGCCCCAAAATACATGGGGCTGTGAAGATCTGGACTTTCATTATTTCCTCTCTGTCATAAAATGCAAAAGCCCAGAGCAAAACTTGACTATGAAAGGAGTCTCATGTTTACAACATGCTGACAGAGCTGTACAAATCACAGGGAAGAGGATGTCAGCTATGGGCATGAATGCAGGACTGAGCCTGAGGTGTGGGTGCTCCATAAAAAGCAATAATTGAGCTACTGTTTTCGTCAATGACCTGCAAGCTAAGACAAGATTGTGTACTGACACATTTGCAGGTGACAAGTTGTGGCCGAACAACACGCCATGAGGAAGACAAGCCAGTTAAAATAATGGGGACCACTGGGAAGCTATGCCCAGCTAAATTAACTAAATTTTAATTAGCCAAGTGCAAGATGCTTAGAAATAAGAAATACAGATCTACTTGCAGGAGGGGCAATGCCTCTGTGATACCAGAAAGGATCTGCATTACATTACACAGATATCTACACATGCCTACCAGCTCCCAGTATTATGAAAATGGAAACTCACAGTCGTATGAAAATGGAAACTTATTCCTTCCATTTGAATACCAGAGAGCAACAAGAAGCAGAGAAGTGTAGACAGTACTTGTGAAACCTCGAGTTAGTGCACAGCACGTTCATGTATTGTCTTTGGAAAAAACCTGGAGAAAATACAGAAAACAGTCCCAAAACCTTGACTAAATGGACAATATGAAAAATTCCATATAGCGAGACTACAGAAATCTCAGGACATTTAGTTTACAAAAAAGAAGATTGACAAGTGACTGGTTTATACAGTGTAAGCACTTCCCCATGGAGAAAACAAACACTGGGTACTAAAGAGTCTCTCTTGTCCAGAGGGAGAGAAAGTACACAAGAAGAACTGATGGCTGGGAACAGAAGCCAGAGAAATTCATTTGGGAAACAAGGCGCTGCTTTTGAACGCACAGCCAGGCAGCACATCGAGTTCTGCATTTCTTTACTTTTCAGTTGGGGGATGCCTTTGGAGAGCAAGTATTGCACAGGCACAAGTTCTCAGGCACAGTCTGAGAGAGACAGGATAAGCTTTAATATGCAATGATCTTCCCTTTTATTCTTACTCTAAAGCAAATAAATTTATCCCCATACACGGACCTTTCGCAAGTGTCAAACAGATGTAATAGTCTCCTTTAATTATCAAACACTGCAGCACAGCAAAGGGGGCCCACTATTTCTAGTGACAATGCTGCTAACAGGCACTGACACCACTTACAATACCTAGACATGAAAATGTCTGCCATCACTGCTGCTGAGGGGACAGGTTATATTAGTAAACTTTTAATATTATGCTGTGAAGGATAGCTCACTTAGTATTGTTAGAACCTCCCTGGTGATATTTCCCATAATTTCTCATTGTAATTTTCACGTTCTTCTCTGGAGTGGATCTAGTTTCTCTTAGGTGCACTTTAGGGGCTCCCTAAAGCTGCTCAGTTTACTTTTAGCTCACCAGATGAGTTGCAATATTACTCTAGATTGGCTCCATTGTCAGTCAGCAGCAGACATTACTGCCAACTGTGGGCAATATCCACAGCATGTCACTGCAGAAAAGAAGGAAATCCCAAGCCTAAGAGCTCAACAAATTATATTGGGAAAACCTCCTTCAACTCTTCAGGATACCTGAGTAGCCAGCCTGAAGCAAACACAATAGAATATCCAAACCCATAACTTCGGTCTGTATATATATTACATAGCATCTCACTGCATTGGAAACCCTTTAAACTCATATCCATTTTGCTTTTGTAAATGGGTAGGGATGTCCTTAAATTACCTCTCTTGCACAATTTTAATTTTCCAATGAAACCCTTATGGACTTAGAGGTGATTTTACATGAGAGAAAAAATCGGGAAAATTTGGAACAGGCTTTGAAACAGAAAACATTCATTCCTTTTAAATGAGGCACTGCAAAAGGAGAAAAGAATTGAAATGAAACAGCATTGTCTCTGCAACATAAAATATGTCCTAATGTTCCAGCTCTGGTCCTGTTTCTAAAGGTGTTAGCTGATTTCACTTGAATTAGCTCCATGTGGAAAAGACCCAAACAAATAAATAAACAATCAAAAACCCATCCCACCACAACAAACCAAACCAAACCAAACCAAAAAAAACCCAACCAGAACTGTAGCAGGTTGGCACAAGAGATCTGTAAAACAAGCTGAAAAAACCCTTGCTTACTCATTTTGCCATATTATTATGTATAAAAGCTGCTCAAACACGCCTTAGACCTTTCTGTGTCTACTATGCCTATATCAGCTGCTGGCAAGCAGAGTTCTTGCAGTAACTAAATGCTTCCTCATCCCAGGATTTCTGCAGCTTGTGTTCTGCCATGAAATCGCTGAGAAGTGCTTTCATTCTCCTGGGTGAAGAGCCTGAGCAAAGCTTACCACATCTCTTGCCAGCCCCCCAAAATGGATTTCAGTGATGCTCTGGCAGAACAACAGCAGGTGCCAGATGGAAATCCCTCACACCTTATGTGCATAGAAAGTGCGTCACCGAGGACACCACCACAGAACCTGACAGGGCTTGGTCTCTCACAACACACTTGCCATCATAGCACCTGAGAGTGACAGTGAAGAGCTCCTCTATTCCAGACTGCTCCTGATCCATAAACTCTTGTGATCCTGATCCTCGCTGACTTCTGTGACAACTGAATGAGATGACAAGAGACAGATTGACGGTGCTTTGCACTGATTTAAGATGTCTTCCTCTCTCCCTCAAGCAGAGCAGAATTAGCCTTTAGTTACAGAAGCCAAAGCTATCATTTATGTAAATAAAATGAAGAGCACTCTACAGCAAACATGACTGAGCCCTCTAAATGGAGAGGCACTACTTCAATACAAGGTACTGCAGGCACCTGCAGATTCTGTCAAAAACCCCCTTAGCCTATGAGCTTTTGGAACGCAGGAGGCTATTTAAAAATACAGGCTTCCACTGAAATTGTAAAAATCATAATAAAAATATCCAAGTGTGTTTATTTTCATACAAATGGATTAACAGAGAAGAGGTTTGCCAACAGTTTATTTAATGAACTGCACTGTAAAATGGTGTTTCAAAGCCCTGGCTCGAGAGGGAGGTGGTTTTGATTTTGTTTGGGCTTTTTTGTGGGTGTTTTTGTTTTTCTCTTGGTTGTTGTTTGTTTGTTTGTTTTTCTGAGCCCCCAAATGATCTCTGCGGCTCCATTTGCAAAAGCACAAAACTCAGATTTTTTGCCTACCAGAGGATATAAGCATATGCTCAAGCAATGGGCTTCAGCACAACCTTTGCCAACCTGAGCCCTACAATTTCAGGTTTTACTGACTCTGTCATTATAGCAAAGCATTTGCAGATTGCCCAATGTGCCACACACACCACCAGCACTCGGCTCCTCATCCCTCCTTAGCTGGCCTGTGCTCCCTCTAAACTCACACAAAGACGTGATTTCCGGGTAACATGAGGGTGAAGGAAAATAAGAAAGGATTTGGTTTGACAACAGGTGATAATCAGAGCTAGCATTCCAAGCTGGTTCTACCAGAACGGAACAAGAGGATTTGACCTGAGCTTCTGCTGGCACTAACTCACAGATGGAGCCATGCAACAACAGATGTCCCCACAGAGCTAGAAAATGATCAGTGCTTCCAGCACCCCCAGCGATGATGGGATGTAATTTTTCCTCTGGAGGAAATAGCATGGCAAAGCAGCACCCAGATGTTTCAAAAAAAGCTGGACTAAAGAAAATAAGTTTCAGAAATTCCTGGAGTAGACAGATAAGTTTAGCAACTGTAATTTAAACAGCCATTGATTTCAGCACAATGAATTCCATGGTTGCGGCCATCACATTTTCCTCATCATTTTTGCTGCCTTTTTTAAAAGCCTTATTTTGCCATGTGTACAAATGGCCAGTCCAACAGTGAAAAGTGGTTTGGTGCTGTGATCTCAGATGGTGCATTTTGGCAGTGGCAGGAAGGGAGGGCAGATATTTCTTTGACTTATTTTCGAGCATGTCCCTAAAGCAGTATGATTTCTTTGGCTTCAGAAGTAGCAAAGAAAAACTATTTATTAGATAGACTGCTGCTATTTTAGCTATTTAGTGTCGCTGGTAAAATGTCTCTACCCATTTTGTGACTTGAATTCTTATTTATGCTTGTAAATCTGTGCTTAACATTTTGTATTATTATAGAAATAAGCTTCTTTTAAATGTTCTGCTATTTTTTTTTTTATTTTTATTTGGACATGCAAATCATCACTGGCTTAGTTTCCAAGTGAACACATCAACTCCCAACCCCTTTTTGCTTTTGAAATAAGGGTTTTATTGTCTGTGGCATTTTGCAAGATGTTTTTCTCTTAGCACTAGTCTGGTTTTCGGGGGGTTACTTGTAATGTGCCATCTCAAACTGCTTTACTGGTCAGCCGGGAGGATGAATGCAGCAATTACAGGATTTGTCATTAGTGTACTGAGGCACTTCTGAGCTACCTCTCTAATTATGTACCAGTGTCATCAGGGCTCTGTCTTCTGCTAGGGGACTGTGCTCATGCAGAAAATCCCAAACGCCACCTGAATTCCTGTTCTTGCTGAAGCATGGCCCAGCCACTGACTTCACCTCCCCAGCCCTGTTCACAAGAGCTCAGCACACAGCTCTGTCCAGCTCTGCTCTGGAACCCACACAGAGGCATCAGAACAGCACAACCTGGCCCAAGAGAGTAATTGGGTTAAACTGGATTTGAGTTCTTCTCCAGCCAAGGAAAGCAAATGCAGAATGACTGACTGCTCTGGCTTTGAGACATGGTCCTGCTCTGGGTAAAACCAAGGAAATAGTTTATTTAAATGCCCCTAGGATCAGGTCAAGCCCAAACACAGTCTGTCAAGAAGGGGTCAGCGCCTTACTCCCAAGAACAACAGATTTTAACAAATGAGTTCTTGAAAAGACCCTACATCCAAAGCTGCTCTTTTTCTTCTTTTCAGCAACTTCTGAATTAAACATGAGATTTTTCAGTTTTCCCTTAACTCAAGCAACAGGCTATATCCTGCAGACACTCTCTCTGAGGAAATAATTTTTCTATAGCCTTAGCTCTCTTTTCCCTCAAGCTCTTTGAATAGCAAACCATAGTTAGTGTCTATATAAGATATACTTTTTCTAGCTGTTGAAGGCTGCAGCTCACTATTTCTCTTTCTTAGGACTACTTATTTAGCAGCTGTCTTCCACCTACAGATTTCTTCTTTAAGATTACTCATATTTTTCTCTAGGGGGAATGATTTTAGAGGAGCTGTTTTTGACAGGAGAACAAATGTTTAAGGCCTGAACCCATTACTTTTACATTCCTGGCAAGCGTAAGAATTCATAATCACATTTTGAAAAGTGAAAATTACATCTGACTTCCAAAAAGTAGAAAAGATGTTAGAAAATAAGAAAATGCCAGGAAGGATGCTTCTCTCCTTATTCATTAAACTACAGTGAATCTCAATGTTTTTGAGGTAAAATTTGGCAGCATCAAAACTCAATATCCCAGAATCCCTAATCTGCAAAACAGTGACACACTACGTTGACAAATTGGAATTATGGAGTGCCATCAGCAAGCATGGTAAGAATTCATTTACATTATTATAACATGACTTTAAATTTAGCAATCTCTGATTATGCACACAATATTAATGCAGTGATATTAATAACACTTAAAAGGTTTGGGCCAGCTTAATTCTAAGATCATCATAGCAAACGAGAACTTATTGAACAACCCCAGGGTACCTTTGTTAAAGAACCTGAGTCAATTAATACATGGTGTTCCATTGATTTTCCCACAGATGTCTAAATCAGTAATGTTTACTGCCAAACACCACGAGGCTGACACACCCCAGCACTGAGTAAAATACCAGTTAGTCCTTTCAACTCAAGCAACTTAGTCTGCCCAGTTTTAAATCACTTTGAGGAGAACAGCAAAATAAATACTAACAACCTTTGCTGAGCAGAGAAGCACTTTCCCACCAGGGAATCCCTCTGGCTATCTTAGAATGAACACATAAAAGTGCTCAGTAGAGGAAGTACCCAGTATTTTCACATTAGAACCAGTAAACTTTTCCATAACAGTATTCATCACTTTTTCAGAATGAGCAGACCTAGTTCAGGGCTTCCACTAGCACAAAAATATATTGCAGTATAGCAACCAACCAGTCACCTCTTCCTCCACCAACATCTTTTAAACTGTAATAACTTTTAGAACCCACCTGACTTACTCTGGACAGTTTTTTTACTCACTAGAAATCTGCCACAAGATAATCCTGGACTCAGTACTTCTTCATTTTATTACAGCCGTGGTGAGAGAGCCATCGAAAGCCTCTTCAAATCAGCAGCTGTGTCAGTCTGTGTAGTTTTTATCTCCCCAGACAACTGCCACCACTAGAAAAAGAGGCTCAGGAAAGATGACATTCATTCTTTAAAGCTGACAGCTGTAAAACAAGCTTCTTAGGACTGCAAAGACACCTCAAAAATTACACCAGTAATCAAGTGAGTTGCGTGTTTCTCTCTAATTCTCAGCTGTCTAGGGGCTTTTTCCTTTCCCAGGACTGCATCTCACAGCTGCCTGCTGGAGATTAGATGCCACTCACAATTAAAACTGCAGGAAAACTATAAAGATCGTGTTTCTTTTGACATCTCTCTCTTGCTCGCTGAGCTTGTAATTGAAAGGCCATTTAGTAAGTTACAAGTACCTAGACAGTGATCTCAGCTTATCAAAAACTTCACATCGCTGGAGTTCAGGGTAAGATGAAAGTCTGCAAGTGAGAAGGATCCTTCTCTATTGTACTTTACAAAATGTTTCCTCCGCAAGGGTATGGAAAGGGTACAGCTCTGTGCTTGCTCTTGCTACTGAGACACACATTTATGACTGTGTCAGTTGTGCCATTTCTCTTCTTCCCCAGATTTGAAGTGTCATCCAATCTCCCCCAAATCTCCACTGCAGCAGTTCCCACTTCAGTGAGCTCATGGGAAAGTACAATCTTCATGTGAAAGTGAAGAGACTCTATGAGGCTCAGATGCTCAAAATGCTACTGCAGAGCTGGAGGCAGCCCCAAGGAGGGAAAGAAAAGGAGCAAGGAGAAAGTAGAGACCTGTCTGGACCTGTCCAAGCCAAGGAGAACTTTTTCTTTCAAATTCCTGAAGAGCAGGTTCTGGCAGGGAAGATGAAGGACACAGAGTTGTGAAACTGGCTTGAAAATTTCCTACTTCCACCACTTTCCTAACTGCACTGTTTTCAACTACATTTTATTAGTCACCCTTGGATGACACATCTGTGTCTATTTTGTTATGTGATTCTCTTGCGATGACCTAATCATGTAAAAAATAGGGAGGCTGTTCATGTCTAATCAGATGGCTGTGTGATTAACTCATTCACAAGCATTTTAAAGGCAATTTTATAAATGCATGTAAAGGCCTTTGTCTCCAAACTTTAAAAAGTCTATTTCAGTGTGTGTACACAGTCAGGCTGAGTCACTCCCTTTCTGCTAGTCAGCGAAAAGACATCCTATTATAGGACATTGAACTCTTATCTATTTGCTGGTTACATTTATAGTTCAGAAAGNACAGATTTAACGCCTGGGGACAAATGGGCTAGGTGACACCAGTGTCAGGCCTGTCCAGAAAATATTTTTAAAAACAAGGCTTTTAAACTCAACTTCCTCCAGTGTAGAAGAGGCAGCATCACACAGTAATACCAAGAACTGGGGAGGCCTTGTTCCGAAGCGTAGGAGCTGGGGAGGAACAGATGAAGAGCTCAGTTATGCTTTGTATCAAAAAAATTCAGTGTCTCTCCTAGAAAGTGGAGAGGGCAGCAGTCCCTCTGCCCTCTGTGTGTGTGCTGTCCCCTGCATGTGGCACCCCAGTCCTGTGGGAGGTTTTCAGGACACTGCAAGCACTGGAACATTATTTTGCACCATGGCAGTGCTCACGGATCCCAACTCACTGTGTGACTGCTAAATATTGAGAATGTGGGTTTAACACAGAAATTCCCTCTTTAAAAAGAGTAGTAATATAATTCTCCCTCAGAAGGAAAGCATAATATTCAACAGCTTTACACTAAGTTTCCCCCGAGTTTTACAATGTGGCTGAGACAGTGGGTGAAGAGCAGCATGCAGGCTTTAGCAGGAAGGCTTATGAATCTCAGCTAAAAATATGTTCGATTTTTGAGCAGAATGTAAGTATTTCCTCAGTCAATGGGTCTGAGCAGAGTAAAAGGGCAGAGTAAAACAAATTTAAGGTACAATTCTGCATCAGGCTATAATTAACTGTTTGTAAGAACAAGACAGAACCTACAGCCAGTAAGTAGAAGTTCTATAACAAAACTTGACACTTAGCAGATTTAATTAAAGTGCAGATTTCCCAAATCCATTTCCTGTGATTGTTGTTATTCTCTAGAAGCTGATTAGGCAATAGCAGATGTCACCACTGTACAGATTTACATATACATGCACAAATACCACAATTAGGAGATTACTTAGTTCCCACTAAAAGTTGCCTATAATGGAGCAAAAATGAAGTCTTGTTCCAAATATTTTTCAACATTTCAACACAAACCAAATCAACCTTATAGCAGAATTAATCTGTAGCTCTCCACCAGGATTATCTGTAGCAAAAACATTCAAAAAGGCTGTGACTGGGAACCTTTTTGGTACAGAGGGGAAGGTTGCCCTCCGTGCAGCAAGGTGTGGAAACACTGTGCACCCAGACCACCATGTGCACTGCTATCTCAGCTGATGCTTCTTCCTAAATTCAGTGACTCTGCCAAACTTCTCAGAACTACCACAGAGCTCAGGCAGCTTTGTCTGGTGACACAGTTACAGTGTTGGGCTCACTTCTGCATGGTGAACTACAACATAAGGGGCTTTCTTGAGGCCCTGCAGTCCCATTTGGTCTGGGTGGGGAGATGTGGGACCTGACCTCTCACCCTGTTGGGTTGCTCTGCTTTACAACATTTTCTTACATTACTAAATTGCAATAAATAAAAAATAGTTTGCAGGGAAGATGCTATTGTGTTCCACGCAAATGCCCTATAAGAAGATTTTTAAAAAGCATCTCTGCAAATCTGAAGAGTCTCTGGTTTCCACTGAAAAATCAGGGATATTCATACTCCCACAACAACTTCATTTGCATTGAAAAATCTCATCCCTCTCAGCCTGTTTCTCCCATAACAGTCTGTAATGCTGTTTCCCATTTCAAAAGTCCTGTGTTTCCTTTAACAACCACTAGCTAAAACCAGTTCCTGCTGAGCAGTGTAGTACTGTTGACTTCTGATACACGAGCTGAATCAGCTCCTGGATATCTACAGCTATTTTCTTTTTTAATTCCATTTCTCATTTTGCTGAGTGCTTTATGCTGTTATTGTTATTCCCTTGAAAAACGGAGGCAGGACTCTCCATAACAATGCACAATAGGTATGGTGTGATAATAAACAGTCCTTTCTACACATCCCAGCTTCATTCAAATGGAAAGTACCCACTTAAGAAAAGACAAAACACAAAAGTGATTATTACCTCACTTGAAATAAAGAACAAAAAAAAGGATGAGAGGAAAAAAAATTGCTCAAATGGGATTCAACTAATATTTCAAAGGTAAAAATGCAGGAATAACTGATGCCATATAAAATTCTACTGCTTCTAAATGAAGCCTTAGACATTTAAATTAAATGATGCATTTGCACACAGGAAATATCTGAGATCAATAATATGATGAAGACATCAGCTCTTGCCACAGCAATGGAAAAAAGTTTTAAAATACAAACCAATGAATTGATATTTAACAGTTTTGAAACCTATTTCTGTTTAAAAAGCTGGAAGAAGTATAACTGCATAGCAAATACCAGACTGAAGTTTACAGGCAGCTCTGACCCAGGGCAATGATCAGCATTGACCCAGAGGGCAGGATGGATCACTCCATCCCATGCTGCTGGCCAAGCTCCTGCCTGTCCTGGAGGTGTTTGTGGAGCAGGAGAGGTGATGCCCGTGCTGGAGCAGCGCCAGAGTCAGGATGCAGCTGTGAGCAGCAGCCACAGAAGGAGTGCTTTTGAAAAAACAGATGATCCAGCTCGGGATTAACAACTACCGTGTAGCTGTGGAGTTTGTTCAACTATATAAATACAAGGCTGCCTGCCCTCAATATTACTTTTAAACGTTTTCTGGCTTTTGGCCCTTTTCCTCTTCAAGACTATTTTTAAGCTGATTTATCTTCCCTTTAATGAAGACAAGCCCACTTCCTCATCACAAAAATTCTCATTACATGGCCAGCAGGAATGTTCCACATACTTTCTTAGCACTCCAGAAACATCCCAGGCACTTGTGGGATTTGGCAGATTCACACTGGCAAAGAGGCCAACATCCCCAAGTTTGCCCTTATCTGGGACCGCCAAGTCTTTAAAGGAGGGATCTCTGTTTGGCTCCAGACAAGAGGCCCATGGGTGAGATCAGTGTTTTTCTATCCTCTCCATAGGTCAGATTATGGGATGAAAAATTTTCTGTAGGCAGCATGAAAGCAAAGGTCTAAACCTGTTTTCTGTCCAGTCCCTACGTCCCCTGGAAGAAACAGAGCTGTCTGTGCCCCAGAGCACAGCCTGTCTCTGCCTGGTCAGCTGGATCCAAGTGTGTGTCCATGGAGGAAAGACCCAAATAATGACAACAAACAACACCTGTGAGAGGCTGGATGTTCACCTGCGCTGTGAAGGTTTGTAGTTTGGTCAGATTACACAGGTATTCTCAGCAATTCTAACGAACACATTCCTGAAATCTCTGTTAACTTTCCTCTCCAAACTATCAAGTTTTTGTTTACAAAGTCCTAGTTAGACAGAATGCTTGATTTTGCATTGGTTTCAGATACATGTGAGTTGATTGAATTTAAATTAATTGCTGAAGCCATTTTCTCCCAGAATGGGAAATTTGAGTCCAAAGGTTATATTTTACCCAAATTCAAATAAAGCCAATGTTTTATAGTGGAGGATATACAACCACCTTAATAAGACAACAGTATGAGATCTGCTTATAAATCAGAAAGTGTACTATCACATTCTAGATGGTGAAAGTGAAGACCCACAAAGCCTAAGACAAATATGCTACAGCTGGGAAGATCCAGTAACAAAAGTGTAAGATTTCATGTTCAGTCACATATGGAAAAAACCAGTCCAGGACACATTCCAGCCCTGTTGTGGGGGAATGGGAACGTATTTATCACTGACAGGTCACTCTAGACAGTCCTTGTCCTGTCAAATGAGCCAAGATATACTTTTGTTCCCCAAGGCTGAGAGCTGAGGAAATGAGCCACATTCCGTAAAAACGGTCTTTTGCCCTCACAGGTCATAGACAAGTTTAACAAATTTAAAGTAATGAATTTGTCCCGGTTTGCAAATGCCAAATGTGGACTTCAACTCAGACAGCAATGAATGTACGATATGTCATTCTTTACTATCAATGCAAACGTGTTGATGGCATTGATTTTACACCAACAATCTGTACCACATTTGTGGAGACCAGAAAAAAACTCAACAAACCCAAGCCACAGAACATGAGGGAAAATTATGAAGAGATTGTCATTTCCGTTAACAAAATGTGAATCTGTGCTGCAGAAGTCACATAGATCTGGGTTTCAGCAGACACAAAGAAATAGTTCTGCATTGGGTAAGTTATGTTTTGAACTGTTACCTGACAGCACAAGCAATATTCCATTTGCAGTTTTTAGATAAAGGCAGATAATAAGTGATATAAATCTATATTCATGTGAATGTGAACTGTGCTGGTGTTCTGTGAGTAGAAATAGGACTCTAGATCAGGCAGCTGCAGTATTTCTGAGCAGTGTTTCTGTCTTAAACTTTCAGGGTCTGAAGGTATTCTCCAGCTATAGTGTTCCCAGTGATGCTGCAATATATGGAAATAATACATCTCTGTGGCTTAGAGGTGTTTCAAAATGAAATTTCTAAACACTCAAAGTTCTGTCTGAATAAAGCAGATCAACATGTTCTGCAACAGTCCTGCCACTACCCACAATGATGCACAAGGGTAACTTCTGCTGCTCTCTGTGAAAGCAGAAATGCTGATTTCAGTGGACTCATTTGGATCAGCTTTCCAGAAAATCTACCAAGAGGCTCAATTTATCTACAGGACTCAGTCCTCAGGCATGTTTTCCAACATCAACCACACATACCCCTGGGGTTTTTCTGATTGAGAGAAAGCTCATATTATCCACCGGTTGGATAATTACTGGTTCATCTATAAGTAGTGATTAGATTTGTAAATGTAACTTGCAGCATCCAAATCACAATGGGTAAATGATTTGAAAAACAAGCAGACTATTAATGCCATAAACCACTGAGCTGATTGGCACATCCTGAAAGCATCTTGCATAACGCTAATTCTTTGAAAGCAGTCGTTCCTACAAGAAGTTACCACTTGGCATAATGCTAAACCCTTCTGCTTTGCCTTGGGCTGTTAGCTGACTAAATGATCATTAATTCTTTGGAAATAACAAATACCTCTGAGATTAGTACTTTAATGTTGAACGGAATCTATTTTGGTGTAAGGAATACAGTGAAATATGATGTCAGTTTTATGCCGTGCATTTATATTTCTAGTTATCTGTAACACAAAACTCAGTATTATCTATTCAGGCTGCAATATACTTACTCAAGCATCTGCTGTGGCTAAGGCAGTCTCCAGACTCAGGTTGCTTGTTTTCACAATCTGCCACAGATCCACTTGCCCTGCCTTTGGTTACCGTGTAAGATGTAACCAAAAGTATGTATTCTATTACCCTCTTCATCAGCTTTAAAACAGGTGTGGCAGTGTTCTTCAGTCAGCCCTGATAATTCCTTCCGGCGTGGGGAGGGGGGCCATCTCCACTAAAGAACCATCAAGGTCTCATAACATGACTCATAGAATTACATCATCCCATTGTGAGATGTCCTGCCCTGAGGAGTGGGACTGAATATTCCTACCTGTACATAATCTGAGGATTGGGCACCATGGGCAGCACCTACGACTGGATTCCCAGAGGACAAAATCTTGGCAACCACCACTGGAGAAGGATAAGATCTTTCTACAGCATCACCACTTTGACAGAACCGCATCCATCACTCCAATGGGACTGCAGCCACCATTTAATCAGACTGCTAACACCAACCTGACCAACAGGGTGTCAGGTCATATTCTGACTCTCTCAGCTTAAGCCAGTGTTTCTGTAACATTGCCCTTATTTTAATTTTCCTATTAAATCATAGTTCTGACTTGTAATCTCCCACTGGTTTGCTTTCAAACTAATAATCCCCTATAATTTTTTACCAATGCGTTCATAAATTGGTATATTGGAGCCCAGGTCTTTGGTGTGCCAGTTATAACCACTACCAGAAAACCAAAATCAAGACCTGTCCACTCCACAAAGCCACGAGAAGCACAGAAGTAGGAGGATGCCTTCTATGGGGGAGGTTTTACACAAGAGGATAGCTCAAGAGGCTGGGGTGGGTTTAGGCTGCACAAAATCTCTTTCTGAATCAACTCAGAAATCTCTAGCTTTCTCAACTAATGACTTCCATAAATTTCACATTAATATAAGTACTTGCAAGCGTAGGTTCAATCTGCAAGGATTTTGCACCTTGTTAAAATAAGATTGAAGTGGCACATCAGTAGTTGCCTTTGTCTTTTTTCATTATAGCCAAAACCGATTATTACTTGTCACATCAGCTTGGTGGAACATCCATGGTGTCAGTAGCTAGTGATTGACAGAGTTGATTCCTTGAAAGTCATTCAGCATTCACCAGTCTCCTTTGATCCTTCAGGCTAATAAAGTGTGGTAGCCAAGCCACAGGCATCATTATCCTTTGAGCTGGCTGCACGTCTACGTTCGCATGGTCTTTTTGTGCCTTTTCCAAGAAGCCATTGTTAGAAATTTCAGATGGTTCAAAGACAGTTTCAGAAATCTATTGTTCCCTTGTCCAAGGAATTCCATCGTCTGTGGATCCAGCTGTACCAAGTCAGAGATGCATCTGGTGGCTTCACTGGTGACCTCAGCAGCAGCCCCTCACCACCCATGGAAGAAAACGGCACTTGCGCTGTTTCGATTTTCTTCTTAAACATGTCATCGCAAAGGGGTTACCAACCTCTCTAACTGGACCAGCAGCATGTCCATCCTCAGAGCCATCAGGGATTGGCTCTGTCGGACATGGTGGAAGCTTCCAGCAGCTCCTCACAGAAGTCACTTACGTGGCCCTCCCCGCTACCAAAATACCAGGCCATGCCGAATCAACACACACACATACGGTGTTATCTACCACTTTCATGTGAAATACTGGAAAATACATGCCAGAGGAGAGAACAGGAGCTAAGCTATGTAATTAACAGTCACTGTGAAGTAAATGGGAGAAGTTTGATGAGGGATGGCAGTTGGACATATTCAAAGTTTCCACTGAGTTTTGAAATGAAGTATGAGCCTTTTATTTATAATACAAAATTCTATCTCGTGTTGCCATAACTCGAGGGCTGACCTGAGCCCTGCTGTTGTCGAAGGGACTGTTCTTCAGCCAGGGCACGAAAGTAGAGAGGTGGTCAGCGAGAAACACGTCATGTCTGAGCAGGCAAGGCACTGGCATGCCCTCAAAATCACTAATAGCTATCAGGGTCCTCCACAGAGCCATATATCCACCCCAAACCTAGCTGGGTTTTTTGGTATGTGCATGATCTTTTAAAGCATAATACTGTGGGATTCTGCTAGAGTAACAGTGGCAGGATCTGATTCACTACATGGCAAAGCAGGGAACAACACTGTTTAAAATAGAATGGTGCAAACTAGGGTACCACCAAGTAACTAACACCCAAGATCCCCCCTCATAAATCTGTGTTACTAAAACCTCTAAACAGAAGCATATAAACACTCCATATGTTCAGCTCCACCTTCCTATCGTTGTCCAGAAAAATAACTTAGAACTGCAGTTTAAATTATGACAGTACAAGAGATATCTCTCTTTCATGATCTGCTTGAGTGTAATATACATGACAAATGATATTATGTCTGTTTGTAAATGGCTTAGAAAAGAGTTAGGGGCTAAGATTATGCTGAGGAATTCTAACTTCTGCCTTTATGGAGTTTAATGGGGTTAGGCATCATGGCATCTCAGCCAGTCAAAACCTTGACAGCAATACAGTGTACAAGATGACATCAAAAAGATTTTCAGATAGAATCAAACTGGGACAACAGAAACAAAAGCAAAAAATCAGCAGACATCTGCAGAAAAGCTGCCTAACAATGTTCTAGACCACCTGGAACAGAAGCAATGAGATTCAAATTTTAAAATATTTGCAGGAACTACATCCACACTTAAAAATATGAAATGAAAGTCTTTCCTGCAGCAGCCCTTAATAATTCTCTTAGGCATGGAAGAGAATATTTGCTGTAAGCATGGGTATTCACTAGTCCAGAAGAAGAACATACCTATTTTCCAAATGTTACCTGTAGCAAAACCTTATTTTTATAACAACGATTATTTTCATGCTGCTAAAGTATTGAATTCAGCGATGCCAAGTTATGTAATGGGAGATGGAAAATATCTGAAGCCTGTATTTAGAAATTCAGATAATCTTAGTACACATAATTTAAGGAGTAATAGTCTCTTTAAATTGTTTCTCAAGCCTTTAAAGACAATCAATAAACTAAATCTCACTTTCTTCCACCAGGAGCTGTTCAAAGCCTCCTTGAGGAAAAAGGAAAGCACACAGAGCAGAGCTCGATGATGTTTGCAAACTCATCTCCTTTTTTTGGTATGCCAATGTGCTGTAGCACAGATCCCATGCCAACAATTTTCCAAAGGTTCCTTAGCCAGACATTTACTTTTAAAGCCCCCTTTGCAGCGCAGAGTTGTGTTCTGGCCCTCTCTCTCCGATGAGAAGCCCACATGGGATGGGGAAGTCAGCAGCTGATTTTGGCACAAGCTTCCCCTGGAGTGTGTGGATGGAGCTTCCCCTGGAGCGTGTGGATGGACTTCACCTTTTGCATGCAAATCAAACAATGGCCTCTGGTTAATGGTCCAAGTCTGGGTTAGGCGGCACCAACAGTAAAGGTCAAAAATAAACAGAGCAGGCTTCCAAAGCTGTTCTTCTCCTTTCCCTTATGCTGTCCTCTGGATTCTCAGCTGCTCTAGAGTTATTGCCTCTCCCTCAAAACAGCTTGGTCCTACAGCAAAAGCCAACCAAATCCACTCTCCCTTCCCCAAGCCTTTTGAAATCTCACAGCTCAAAGCAAACTGGGAGCCACACATTCCCAGTAGGCCTCTTTTCCCACAGCACCATGATTACAATGGAAATCAGAATCCTTTTCTAGAAAAACTCAGGCAGTAGCAGCCCACTTCCATCTGTGTTACTACAGAACTGAAATGTGGTGAAGCACCTCAAGAACTTTTCATTTAATTGAACATTAATATTGTTTGAGAATAACCATGCACTCCTACTACTGTGATCCCTGTCCCTTATCTGAGCTGAAGTTAAGCAAAAGCATTTGCGCTTTCCACTTCTAAAGATCATGCAAGCTGGCTGAGGGGGACTTTCTGATTACTTCTGAGTAGGATTATATAGATGAGGCCATAAATAATATCAGAGCTATTGAAATGACCTGACAGGACAGAAAGATTTATTTCATAGTTTATCTGAACACTTTTGTCAGATGATGGAATGAAGCTTGAGCGTTCAATTTAATCCCTTCCTTGCTTTTTTATTGAGTCAGGTGATGTTCAAAGAAATTTATGTAGCTGTTGGAAAGTCAGAATTTTTAATAAGTGACACAGAAAAAGAGATTACAGTAAGGAAAAGACGCCGATAACACAATACTGTACATAAGAAAAAAAATGGCTTTGCAGTGACTTTTCCTATCAAGGCAGAGGGACAGAAGATATTTTTTGTGATTTATCCATACAGTTTCCTTAATCACTACCTGCACTTAAGAAAATCAGGGGGAAGATAAACAGACAGTTGCTAACCTCACTGTAGAACTGCAATATATGAATGCAGAACTTTCCAAGGCACAGCATATAGAGATGAATGTATGCAGGTGAGACAGTGATGAGGCTGTGTATGCTGACCTACTCTGCCCAAAAGCAGAATTCTGTTGGTCAGTAGTCCATATGGATATAAAGACAGTGAAATAAAATGTTTGTTCCATTAGTACCAGCTTTATCTTTCCCTTCTACTGGGCCAATATTTCACCTTCAACACTGAATTCTCAGTCTAAATAAGGGTGATAAAAGCACCTAAACTCTTACCCAAATTGTTTACAAGGTTGTGGGCATGTCCACTTATAAGAACACTTCTCTGAATCAGGACTTTTTTCTCCAGCTAAGATATGATTTTGAAATGGTTAAAAAGCTAAGTTCATAGTATCTCCCTCATTCACTTCAGATTTACTGTCGTTAGCTAATTAAAAACTCATCTCGGATTTTAAAAAATGCAGAATAATTTAGACTTAAATCTCATGTAACTGTGGCTTTAAAGACTTACTTGCAAGCAAAATATGATATATATGCAGAAATCTGTTTCCAAGCGTCTGCAAGAAGCATAAACAGCAGTAATTCATCTCTAAAGGACAGCTAAAATATGCGCTGCTTTGAATTATTTCAATATTGTACACAAGGGATTGGTGAAGAGAATCAAGTGCCTTATGCTGCCTGTTGTATGTATCAGATAGGTAACAATAAAAGAGAAAACAAAATCATTTAGAACTCTTTTCAGCCCATATGCTCAACTTCATTGGCAATAATTAATGGTAACTCCAATACTGCATGATTCAGTATTGGGCAAAGAACTGGAGACATAATCTGTGCTCCTTTGGAAGAGTTACATAATCCGACCAAACACACACTTGCTGCCCTGCTTTTGGCCCAGTTGTAGTCCTGAAGATTCATGTGGATGTACAGACTTAGCCCGTTCACATACAACCAGTACAGATTAACCAAAACTCACACACACTTAACCATAAATATATAACAGTAGTAAAGTCAGGATCTGTTGTCAGTATCCAAGCAATCCTGCCAGGTTTCAGGGAGTGACAAGCATAGGTGCCAGTGTTTGAATAGAATGTGAGGAAATTATTCAGAGTTTAAGAATACATACATCTGAGTAAATGGCCAGGAGAAGTGATGTATCGTATTTACATACCTCAATTTTAGAACAGCTCTCCTGAGGCTGGATGCTAGGTGGAGACACTTCTTAAGTCTCTCACTTTTTCTTCTTTTTTTTTTTTTTCTTTTCTTTTTCTTTTTAAAAAGATCCTTTCTTCTCCACCAGATTGTTTTCATGTTGCTTTTCTTCTTGCTGATAGGTGATTACTTTCTGTAGCTTTCTGTTTCTCTCCTCCTGTCTTTCTGTCATTTCTTTCCTCTTTCTCCCAGACAACTTTTTCCTTCCTTCCCTTTAACCTCTGCTCCACTTTTTATTGTATTTGCTCACATCTCTGTCTTTCTCTTCTGCTGCTGTTACCATCATTCTCATTTCTCTACCTTTCACAGGCTGTTCACAGAATAGTTAAGTGATAGGAGAGACTGTGTGCAGAACCCTTCTTAGAGTCCCTGGAAAAGGACAAATCCCCCAATCCTGTTTTCATAATTTCTAAAACATCATTGTGATTTGTTTTAGACACTTGGCTGTATTAACACTAGCATTATGAATTCTTTGTGTGAATCCTTCCCTGAGTAGCACATGGAAGCTAATACAGGTAAACAGAGTGGTGCAAACAGAAGTGAACAGAATGACAACCATGAAGAGCATGTGGCTAAGTAGTTATTGTCCTCATGGTTGGATGTGCAGGTTATGTGAAGTCCCTTTCAAGACTGTTAAACATTTGATTGTACATAATTATAAAGCTTTAGTTCCTCATCACTAACTGGTTCTTCCTTTTCTGGATAGAATTCCCTTAAGTCATACAATTAATGGTGAATACAGCAACGGATGTAGGATATTCTGGGTCTACATAATGCAGACCTGCTCTAATTTATTCTTAATAACAACAACTTGGTCATAATGAATTTGTCTGAATACCCAATGACAGCACATTGCAGGCAAAGGGACAAGATGTTTGAATAAGGCAATGGCCCTACTACAGTTTCCATAATTTTCTGTCACAGATAGGACTGTTGGGAAGCAGGAGAGGACTGGCTGGAAAAGCAAACTTGCCTTGGGGAAAGTTCACTTGAAGCCAATATATTGTGTCATTAGCAGTCCTGGATAGAATACCATGTCCAGATTTATTATTTCCCTGGCAATTTGCAATACCTTTGAAAATCTGGCTCCTTACCTCTAAGAAACTGGGGAAAAACATATTGCCTCCAGACACATGGAATATGCATAACACCACACTACGTTAAAAAAAGCGCCACAACCTAAAATGCAACAATTAAAATTCAAGGAACTAAACAGGGAAAGGATGGATAAAAAAACCTATGAGCATCTGTTTTCATTTTATCAGGGCATCTCAGCACCTGAAGTTGCGGATGATGGTAAAACCATCATGTACAATGAGCATGTCCATTTCTGGTACAGCTATTTATGAACTCATCTTTCAGTTAATACAGACCAAACTTGAGATTTACTCAACAGGATAAGGCTTTGCAGACTTCTAGGCAAACCACAAGCTTTATATATTATTCTTCTCTGGTAAGAGGCAGAATCAGACCATGCGCTTCCACTTCTTTGGGAATAGCTAAATAAACTTTGAGTTTAGACTTATTCCTTCATAAAATAGAGAATGGATGAAAAAAAAGCAGGTTCTTCTGAACACCAGAAACAGCTAACTTTCACAGTCTATTTTACTCTCCTACGTTAGCATGATTCCAAATGAAATTTTCTAGCAGAAAAATCAGAGCTAACTGCATTACAACAACAGCTTCCGGAATCAAATCCCACTTTTCAGGCATTTAGGCATACATAACTAGAGCTCAGCTCTCTCTATTTATGGAGAAATAAAACTAGAAATAGAGTTGGTGCATAGAAAGTAAGCATAATCTGATACTTGTTTTGTGTAAACTCAGATTGTCAAAGGGGTTTATTAAAACTATATGTTACCTCAGAATCTGCACATACAGGCACAGACAAAGAACAGGAAAGTATTTTGAAGTATAAGATACCTTTATATTAGTGTAACTATGTAGCTGGCATAACTATTTCAATTTTTTAAAATCCCCAAAACTACTAAATCATACCTTTGTCATGCAGGTGTAACTCCCAGATTGCCCACTATTACAAGTTAGCTTGCAGAAACAAAACTGGAGGTTCAGGAGAGGTTTTATGGCGGGAGCTCCATGGTATATGAGCCCCGTTTTGTTCTGGAGCAAGACAATCTCCAGGACTTTCGGGTCTACATCTTCAACACATTCTGCCTTGACCAGTTATTAGAAATAGCACATTTTAGCCTGAACCAGGCTATTTTCTCTCATGTACTGGTCCTCTACAGAGTGTACTTGTAAATAATGGCACATTCATACATCATTAACAATTACAGACTAGAAATTTTATCTGGCTATGTACCAAGGCTCAGATCCTGTTGGCTTTGAAAGGGTTTTAAAATTGAGTCATTTGTATAACTTCAGGTTCAAGAGTTTAACACTGGACATCTAGCTTTTAGGAGAGGACAGAGGCCGAAGGGCTCTCTGATCTCCCACTTTGAGCTCTCATTCCACAAGCCACAGGATAAGGTCAGACGGCAGCACATCTTGAATTGGGCCCAGTCCAGTTCCTGACTGAAGAACTGACACTGATGGAGAGCCACAGGCTGATGAGCTGCTGCATTTTTTTTATCATCTCCCCTGGAAAAAGCCTGTGCTGTAAGTCTGGGATATACTTAGAGCATCAACACAACATAATCACTTCTTGTTACACACTTCAGCTCCATAGACACAAGAGTTCTCCATCACCAGTTCCAATTCCCTCTGTATGTAACTCACAGACTAAGCCATGTGGCATGCTACTGAACACAGCAGAGATCCTTTAACTCTTCCCACCTCTTTATCCTTTCTTGTGTGCCTCTCAAATTGCCCTTCTCACATTGAGCTTCCTGAACAGCCAGACCTGGAGACTAACTGCTGCAAGGATCCCATCGTGATGCCAGATGTGGAAATAGCATTTCTGAAACCCCACATGAGTATATTCCCTAGGGATCGTATTACTCCTTCTGGTCACAGTAGCTCCCCCAAAATACTTCCTAAGCAGACTCCCTCATTGCTTTTACATCCTTTTTACAGTCTCACGCATACGCTGATTTTGCTGTACTGAAGTGCCTATTGCCTGGTACCTCTGTGTCACTATGTACTGTCCCCATTTCAGTGTAACTCCAGAGCAAAGCCTTCCTGACTCTTGGCTTCTGAGCTTTTACTAAAGTTTTCTCTAACTTTCCCCAGTTCTTAGCCACAATTTTTATGTACTACAAGCTGATTTACCACAGCACTGTTGTCAACATTGAATGTGGCTCCTTTAATGCTGCAATTTTTGATCTGAATTTTGTCACAGGCAATACAGCTGAAACTTTTCAACAAAACTGAGAAAAAAAAATATTTCTCAGTACAACAGATCATCCCAGTGCTATTACCATTTGGTTGACTACAGTTTGGAAAGAGCAGGGATGAGGGGCTCTCTCTTCTGTGTGTCTTGCACCCCCATGCCTGGCAATCTAGCTGCTCTTAGCAGAGTGAGCACAAAATTCCACTGGATGATTTTGTAGAGCTGACATCCACAGGGAAGTAGTGCACGAGCTACTGGAACAGAGATGGCACCATCTCAGAGTTTCATGAAGATCAGGGCAAAAGTACAATGGACACTTACCACAAATCAGGCTCTTTGGCGGTGGCAGGAGAGGGCTGGATAAGGCAGCAGAGACTGTCATGTAGAGATGAAACATAGGGACAATTTTGTGATATCATCCGTGATAAATAAAGCTGATATCAAGCAATATTGCTCATGGTTTGGATTTAACTTTTTTCCACTCATTTGGGCTTTGCATATATCATATGGAAACAAGTTTGCCAAATCATTTGCCTTCTTCATCTAGTTGAATTAAACTAGCTTTTAGTGTACTGGTCTTTTCCTCTTTGCTTCTCAGGATGAAGTAAACATATAAATCCCCTGCTAAGGATAGAGTACTTCAGGGGGAAGTTCTATTGCTGATAAAGCCTGATTTCCAGCTTGCCTGACTTCCAGCTTACAATGAGGATGAAACACAAGACCATGGAACAGCTCTCCCAGCCCTCAACTAACAGTGAAAGATTTCACAATGCATCACCTTCTTCTCTGCAAACCCATGCTCTGCAGAGACACCATCCCGTCCCCCTTCCTGCTCTTTCATGGCTACAACACTGATGGATACACATCCACCAGAAACTGCTTCCAGGTTCTCTCAAAAGCTGCAAACACCACTTCTGACAGATGGCTCCTCCTTCCCTCATCTGCTCTTAAATAGGTGATAAACATGGATTTTAGTGCTTCCATCAGGCAAATCTTTCCCACCAGATTTCTCTTCTATCAACCAGGTTGAATTTAAGCCCATAAATGTGCCATTCTCCCTCTCGTTGCTTATTACCCAGGTTCCTTTCATGGCTGTGTAAATGTTAAAAAACAAACGAAAAAAAAATTTTAAAATCTTTATATCCCCTGGCGGCTTGATTAATTTTGTTCTTGACATCTTGATTTTTTTGTAAATGAGTGCTCATTTCTTCCCATCCCACCTTCCCTGTTTGTTGCCATTTTAATGCTGGCTACACTGCTTCATTCATTCACCTCTGACTGGAGCTTATGAAGCCTCTGGATATGATAAGCCCTCTGAGTCTCAAATTTCAGCTGTGTGGGGCTGAGCTTTAAAAAGAGATTTTTCATACGGAAAATGCACATCTTTGTAACACAGTTACCACAGAGAACATGGAAGAAGCACACAGAGACAGCTTTTCTAGATGTGCTCAAAGTGATCACGCTAGGACTTAGAACAGGAGGATGTTACCTCAGAACTGCACTGCTCCTACTTCAAAAAGACAGCAAGTTAGCAAGTCTTAGAAAGTTACATACCTGAGTAGGTAACTGGCAGTAAATGCCCTTTCAGCATGTCAGAATATTCTA
>WBMY01013779.1:47305-67414 GCA_013397315.1 Donacobius atricapilla
GGCTGCTTTTGTGGGAGCTGGAAGCCACAAACAGACTGTGTCTCTTGTGGAAAGTTACCAGAACAAAATCAGGAGAGACTTGTCTCTCTCAAAGACTGAATAAAAGTCTATTTTATAAGTGGTACTGACTTGGAGTTCTGGTTTTCTGTCTCTTTACATTGTTTTGTGGAAAAGTAAACTGTTCGTAGGGGGGAGGGGAGTGCTTTTAAAAAGGTTTCATGGGGTTTTTTTTCTCCTTTTAGTGTGTGTTAATAAATCTAACTGTCTCTATCTTTAAGTTAAGCCTGTTTTGCCTTTCTTCTGATCCTATGCCATAGTGGAAAAATAGACCACTAAGTTAAATTTAACAAAACAAATTCAGCGAATGTGAAACCACTACATGCGGGTCACTCTACACGGACAAAATAAGGCAGTAGGACATGATTGGGGTAAGACTGTCACTTATCCCCCATTCAGGTCTTGCACAGAAAGGATAATGACCCTCTACAGATAACTTTCAGTTATCCTCTTTGCAGACTCAGGAGTCCTTTGGACCAGGTCACCTCTGATTCCTCAACGCTTGTCTCTTCTATGCTGTCACATATAAGCTGGGAGGCGCAAACCTCTGGGCTTGGCCTGGCTCACGGAAACGAGATCTCCCTCTGAGATTCCCTGCTAAGCCCTAGGCTGGAGAATGCCTGGGAGGAGCTGAGGGAGGAAAGAAAGGCAGCATGGAGCAAACCAACATCCAGGATCACTGTTTTTCAAACATACCCACTACATTCCTGAGCAGTTATCGCACATGACCCTTTAATCAAACTCCAAATCAAAAGGCATGTCCACAACACTCAAGAGGCCTGACCACAGACAAGTATCTGGCTCTTTCCACACTGCAAGCACACTAAATAAGAATTTCTTCCCCAAGTTCACTTTCAAATCACTTGCTCTATTTGAAGCATTTTACAGTTCAAAATTTCTGAATTGCTTCCTGTCCAAGACCACCATTCTATTCAACTCTATTCAACTGCTTATCAAATACTTGTATGTTTAAATATGAAGAATGTAATATTTTATGAGCAAATCTCTAATGAGACAATGCTGGATTGTCTTGAATAAACAGGCTTGGTAAGAAATGAATGCCTCGAACATCTTGCAGGACCTCTTCTGTTAACAATTATTATTTAAGAAGTGACATTTCAGTGAAAATTAAGACAATGGAGAGTGAAGTGGTATATTTAAAATGTCAGTAAATGCATGAATTTTCACTTCTCACATAATTCCTTCCAGCCAGTGCTGCAAACCAAAAGGGCCTTTTTATTCCTAACTATTTTTAGTCTATTCCTATACCTGTCAGCAGATGTAACTTTGTATATTCCCTTGCACTTGTTTTACAGTAGCTCTATTGATCTGTATTGATCTGCCTAATAATGAGTCCCAGGGAATTGTGCTGTTAAATCTTTTAGAAACAAAATCTTTCTGAACAGTTCAGCTATTAGGAATAATGACAAACCTCATAAACTATGTGTTTTCTTCCCTCAGCATCTTTAGAAACAGAGAAAGCACCATTACAAGAGCAAGTTAAACCCCTTGACATCCTCCCACTCAGTAAATGAATTAACACACAGGATTCTTGCTTTGTTTTGTAAGACTCTTGCTACATTTCTTAAGTAAACACGTGAAAACAAAGCCAGGACATAGCTGTAAAGCAAATGATATGTAAATCATATATTCAATTAATATAGACCCAAATATCCATAATTCACTCTACTCAACTAACTCATTCATAAAAAGCCTAACTTAACACTGCAGTCACTGTAATACATGGTACAGAATTAACAGATTTAGCATCTATTTTGATATTGTATTTTTAGCTTTTTTGATACTCTGTGGAACATGCTAATGAAAAATAGCAGCCATGCAAGCTAGAGGACTCTGGCAGCTGCTTATATATAGACTGGCTAGATATAGATCCTTACAGATCCGTGTCCAGGCAAAAATCAGCAGAGCACAAGTGTGCCTCCTTTCTCCCACAAATGCCTCTGCCACGCTGTTTTTACACCAGCTGAGAGCTGGCAGGACAACAGCTCGCAGGGATCAGTGGGATTTTGGCTTCTTGGTACTACTAAAACTGTGCAAATTCACAGGAGAAACCTACTCTGTAATCATGTAATCAAAACACCAAGGAGTGGTTTTCCTTCTTTCCATGCTCTCAAAGCACTAGGAGCGAACAAAGTGAGCTGGAAAAGAATGTAACAAATGAATTAAGAAATCAGCAGAGCAACATACCAAAGCATGTCATCTTAAGACTTACAGCACAGCATGCTCCACTTCCTGTCAGACAGCTGTATGTGAAAGTAGGTAACAGCTCTTTAAAACTTACTGCTTACAGCCCCAAGACGCCTGACTGAGGTCTCAATCTTTACTCTTATAAATCACATAAGGAATTCTCTAAACTCAGGGATTTGGTATGAGCAATCCATAAACTTAGGTTTATATGGTCAAAGTAACAGCAAGCTTCTGCTCTAAAAAAGGGGCCTTTATACAACTTAACCTTGAATCACAATGGCATGCACTTTAATAAATTCCCAGTCAGAGCTTCACATGGGAGATAGTCTTAAAGGCCTTCTGCCAAAGCCCCCCATCTCCTGGGCACAAGAGCTGTCTGTAGTTTGGCCTGTACTATCAAATTCAATTTTAATGTCATGAAGACAACTCAGGAATACTTTTTTTTTGAAAAAGAACATCTTATGACCAGAGTAATGCCATAAATTTGGAAAACATACACTATACATTAAGAGCAAACGTTATTTTGTTAATACTAAGGTAGAGAAGGATTAAGTGTATCACATTCCATGCAATTCAGAATCATTTATATACTGACCTCAATGTAAAAAAACTAAAACACAAATTCTGTTTTTGTTTTTACAAAAAGGAAGCAGTAAACAGACAGTAATTTTTTTAAAAAGAATATCAGTCATTATTTTCTAGGTTAGCCCAGAAATGAAATGATTATTTGACTTGGTAAAGTAACTGAGTGAAACTGTTTTGGACTATTTCTCCAGTCCTCTGGGATGCTCTTTTGTCCTCCTGTCAACTCTCCCCCATCTCTGGCTCTGTTTCTCCACCACAAGCAAATACAAAAAACAAAAAAGAAGCAAATTCCAGCTTGTGCTTCTCTCTAATCTTGACAGGATTGGTTTTAGATCTCTGTCACATTCCAAAGAAAAACAGAAAACACAAAGGACATTCCTGCTCCTTAAGAAGAACAAGGCAAGCTCTGGACCATGTCTGAAGCCTGACGGAACTCCTTTATCCTCTGTCAATAAAAATTGTGCATACCTGTTTTCACTAAAACTTCTTGTAAGATCTGAAAGCTAAAAGGTGAATATTGAAGTTTGCAAAAAGGCCAAATAAAGCTGCTAAATAGTTACACCACTGCCTAGAGGTCTAGGGAGATTTTGCATTGCATTGTGCTAATCATTAAGGATAAAGACAGTAAATAATTATTAATCTCCTCTATTCATAGAGGAAAGACAGCTATTTCTTTAAAGATTAGCTTTCCAATAGAAAACTAAAATAATCTCTGCAGAACAAGTAGGTGGATTAAACTCCATTTCTTATGTAGCTTAGTGGCACATTTATACTTGCATAACCACTGAAAAATCAGGCATATTGGGTAATTTGGCTCCATGGACTAAAGGGCATGTAAAACACAGAAATTTTCCTTTAATATCTAATAAAATACAGGAGAACTTCAATTGTTCAAAACTTCCAGGAGCTTAACAAGATTTCAATGAAGTATTCCAGCTAGTGACCTTACAGAAAACTTTCTCCCATGTTATGTTGTGGAATCAAATGATTCCCAGTCCTTCAAGGCTCTGGCACATTTCAGAGGCCAGCACAGCCTTCCTGCCCCAAGCTGCCGTTGGCCTCCACAAGATGAAGGTGCTCCCTGAGAATCTTCCAGCTTTATCTATTTGCCAAGTTAAATCAAGAGGGAAATCAATGAACTTCACTGCAAAAGAAGTTAAGGTTCCATCACATGAATATGGTTTAGTGGCTATAACCAAACCCATTAACATATCAGAAAAAAAAAAAAGCACCATATGTGAATTCCCTGATCTTAAGGGACGACTAATGGATTACATTCCAGCATATAAAGATGCAAGATTTGTATTTCCCTCTAGAGATATTCAAAAATCCTATTACTGAGCCACATCTCCATGGAGAGGATGGGGTTTGTTTTAATTTTTTTTAATCAAACCTCCTTTTAATCAGCTAGAGCAAAATGTTTTCACGCAAACAACAACAACAAATAATTCAGTGCAAAACCAACAGAGTCTTGCTGGAACAGGGGAAGAGAAAATGAAGATGAAATGAAAATGCAGGAAACAAAGATGTGTACTCTGAGTGCCTTTATTACACAGATGTATACAGGGACAGCATGCTCCCAAAGGAAATCATTAGAAAGTTGACTTTTAAAAAGTTACACTTTTAAGAAGGAGACTGAATTCAGCCTTTTGGGCTGATCCAAACTTTAATGGCTGTGTTTTGCTGTTAACTCAGGTAGGGTTTTAATTATGGTTCCAGATTCATTTCGTACCCTCTTTTAGCAGCAATTTCTGTTCAGCTACAGATATTCAAGTCCTGTGGAGGGAAATCTAAATATGCAGATATGGACCTGTCTGCAGAATTCATCTGGCACTGGCTGCTTCCCAGATTCACAACTGTCTTCCCTGTGCAAACCCTTACAGACTCCTAAGTCAATTCAGGTGTATGAGAGAAAGCGAATCTTTAAGACTCACTAAGGTCACAAATAATTTATATTTTCACATTCAAGAATTCAAGCCCCATTTTTAAACACTTTAGAGCATCCACAGTGATTCTCTGACATTGTTTGGCACCTAGTTTAAGAACAAGGATGCGTCTTTGTACTCATCTCCAGTACAACCCCATAGAATTTCACAAATACAAACAGCTTTACCACAATGTCTCCCTCCAGCCCTCTTCAAATGTTCCACTCTGACCCTGCTTGCCATTAAACACCACTCCACCTCTGAATTCTAGCCAGATTTGGCATAAAGGAGGAAGAGAGTTAAGCTAAAGAAGGAAAGTGCCACAGTTTCAGCACTGAGCGAATAATTCCCATATGCAATACATATCTTGTAATTTAAACCCATGGCACCACAGCCCTTAACAGCAACTCCAATTCTGCCTCTTAAAATTAGAAATCTATTTTCAAGTCACTGAAAAAAACCTCTGGAATCTCAACGCTGAGCAGTTCTTTCAGTATCACAATGCCCTACAGCTCCACAAAGTTAGCAGAACCCTCTAACGTTATTTTCTAACGTGACAGAAAATAGAGGCTGCTAGCTGAGATTCAGAGATGTGCATTCACAGAAGAATATATAACAGGAGTGAGAAAAGCATACATGCCTTTTAGTCAAAAGCCCTTTCTGGTACACATTCAGAACAACCTGAAAATGCAATGCTGTACACTACTAACTTTTAAAGGAATCAACAGTTCTTTTATGAGAACAATTGTCTTAGGGTGAACATCAACTGACCAATACAGCACCAAAGTAAACGTATTTTACTTTACCAATCACATATTATGAAGAGCATCAGTGCTTTATATTTAATACCCATTGTAACCAATTAGTACTGCCATCCCCTGATGTTACACAAGTTCATTCCCTTAAATTGCTGTGGCAGAAAATTCTACAGTTATAAATGAGAAGCTGCAAATTGATTTGCATGTAATAACTACCACTAAACCTTTATTACTACTTTCAATTTACCCCATCTGCTACCAGAGTGGAAGTTTAGGATCTATTATTCCCAGAAGAGGACTTACCCAGCTGGACATCTATAACAGTTGGCTGGTTCTCCATGGGGAACAATGGCTTTGGAGGTTTGTCTGTGAGTAAAGCTAGAAAAGAAAATGAGAAAATGTAATGGAAAAATTGAGACCAACGGCTGCAAAAGAAAATCTCTGTCATGTAAGCAATCAAATGTTTGTATACTTGATGGCATGTAAAAATTTACTACATGCTGTAGCTGTTACACGGCCAATGTGTTACCACCTACTGTGTGGCTGCGGTGATCCCCTAATTCAATAGAAATGACCTGTTTCAAGAATTAAATTTTTAGCACAAAGCAGCAAAATAAACTCAACTTCTCCCTTTTAACTTACATGTAATAAGTAGAACAAGCAGTTTAGATGCTCACGTTGCAGTTAACACAATGAACTCGAAGTGCCAGACAAATCTATCTCAGTGTGACCAGTTGCAACATGTTTTTATGCCTGTCCAAAACAATACATAGAAAACTTGCACATAATAGTGCTTGAAGGACCCCAGCAGCTCCACAGTAGCTTAGACTCCCACCCCAGCAGGTGGGGTACCCAGACCCTCTCCTCAAAGCCTTACTGGGGACCCTGCTTCCTGCTGTGCAGAAATATCTGAGAGCAGGAAACAATACCCCAGCCTTGTCCTGCCAGGGGACTGCTCCAGCAATCAGATAACACAACTGTCAAAAAGCATGGCTTCAGGCACAGGCTTCACACCTCTGTTTGAGAATTTAGGGCCAGACTGTGTAAATAAGTTTCATAAATTTGCCTTAGCTTGAAGTAAATGACTGTGTTCCTGAAAATGGGGGAAGTGTTTTTAAGTAAGCACAGCATTTTCCACATCATGAAATTAAACATTTCAAAATTACCTTCAAACTTTTCCTGTTAAAACTCATCACCTGAAATTATTTGACCCAAGTTTGTAAAATAAACAACAACTATTGCCAACCTACAAAACAATTTTACATCCACAACAGCCTCGGAGTTTTGATTTTTGGTATACTTAAACCAGTTTTTTTTCCTTAGCTTTTTCTTCAAATTTCCAAGCTTTTCTTGCTACCTTTATGCTTTCCTTACATTGTTATTTTTATTTTTGGTACCACATTGCAGTCTGTTCATTGTAGAACATGGAGAAAAGTTGCCAAAGCAGCTTCATCCATGCTGTGCCAGTGTGCTCAGGCTTTCCTTTCTTAATATTCTCTACATATCCAAGTCCCACCTACACCCTTTGTATCCCAGTCTGACCAGGGCTTTCCTCTGTTTCCCTCAGTCGTAATTGCAGCATTTGAAAGTTTTCTAAATGTGCTCCAGCGTGTCACATTTTAAATGGTTATGTTCTGCCATATTCCTCTTGGAGAGTAACCCCGTAATGAACTGGCAGCCTCTCAGAGATCTTTCGATAGGAACTGAAATGGCCCAAAGGGATTTTGAGATGAGAAGGCAACAAACTGCTGGCTCCTCAATGTCAGATGTGTTTACTGAAAACAAAGGCTATTCTTATTTTAGAGGTCAGACATTAGATCGCTTGTTCACCTTATGAAATTCACTTTTGGTACCTCTTAAACAGAAAGGCAATACAAGACATTTTCAGCTACCAGGGGCTCTAGACTTATATGATCTCTGTATTTGACAGAAGTCCAAAAACAACCTTTATTCAAATTCCTATTCCTCTACAAGAGGGTTCCTTAATTCTAGGAAGAGTTTGTAGACATGTGGCACTGATTTCCAGCCTCCCTCAAGGGAAAGAAGAACAAAAAGTTAGTGCTGTTACGGTATCAACATATATTTTACAAAGTTAATAGTAGAAACTCTTACTTGACCTCCCACAAAGCTACATGAAACTAAAACAATTAAATGTACTATAAATGCTCTTCCTGTTATCAAAGGGCAGTAATTCTGCCACGAAGCTAAATCTACCTCATGAACTGTCAGGGGAAGAACTGGAATACAGCAGACTACACTTTTTTTTTTCCCTTCCAAATGCCACGGAATGTGGTATTGCCCCGGGCTGCTCTGAGCAGCAACACTTACATGATGAAGCCACTAGAACAAGGATGACATCAGTTTCCCAAGGCAGCAATTCCTGTAGCCGCCTTTGGAAGGTACTGGGCCTGACAATGCAGCAGCCTAAGGGGTTGCTTTGCTTTTCCTCGTCATTCTAGGATTTCATCCTGTGACCAGGCTGGGACTGCCTTGGCTGGGTTTGGTTATGGAAGGGCTGTCAGATACAGCACAGAACTGAGACTGAGGGGAGTCTTCTGTACCTTGTTGCAGCAGAAGAGCACTCACTACCCGGGGCATGGCTGGAAGTCACAGGGGTTGGATGACAAGCTGGAAAGACATTTCTTTACCCAGAGGCACCTGGCAATGCATGTGCCTCCCAAAAGAGACTGGTGAACATGGCCAGAGGCTGTTTAGCAGCCAGACCGCTCAGGAACTGTCTAAAATGCTGCTTCCTCCTATGCTTATGTTTGCCCCACTCAAAAGTAACACAAACTTTAGAACAATAATCACGTTGCTGTGATTTCAACGCTTGTCACTCTGTTTGTCCACAAGATTTTAAAGAGACAGTGTTATACAAATCAATATTCTGATGTGATCCTCTGCAGCTCTTCATACAGGTGCATTTTCTTTCCCAGCATACATGATGCTTTAATTCTCTGTTTGTCATAATCACAAGCAGTATACTGTCGTACCAGAAATGCTGCAGAGAACCAGAGAAGAGACCTGTAAAGATTTGGTCTCTCCAGTTAGTTACACAGTGATCTTTGTCAGATAAAGCAGAGTGCAATGTGCTGCACAGGGTCAACGTTTAGCTACTCACAGAACCAACTAAAGAAGAAAACTGCCTTAAAGGAGTGGCTCCTGCTTTTAAGTGCCGGTGTAGCCTCAGAGCCTGAAGGCTCATTTTTTTTCCCCACCACAGCCCTACTGACAGATTTCAAAAATCTGTCATTCCATATTCAGACACACTAATGAGTTCTCTTGAAAAAGTACAAAGCAGTTGGAAACACACAGCCTCAGGATATCATTACTTAGGGAAAAACAGTGGTCACCAGATAGAAAACCTATCAGGCTTCCCAGTAAGCCCCAGTTCCTCCACAGTTTATTTGACACAGCTCTATTTCTCCCCACTATTTCCTACCTCCCCTCTACCGCAGCTTCACAGTGCCCACCCCGCTCCAGTCAGACTTTTACAGCATCCACAGTGACAGACAAGGAGCCCAAACTGTTGCTACGATGAACTCAAGTCTCTTACTGCATATTTGGAGTGGCTCAGCTAAACACGACTGAACTGAATGAAGATCCCCTCCGCCTGTTCCATGCAAAAGGGCATGCCCAAAGCCAACAGGCATTACCTGTGCTCCAGGCCCTGAACTGCTCCAGTGTGAAGCCAGTCAGCACCAGGGTCATACACCGAAATCCAGCTGCTTATGATTTGAAGGGCCTCTTTCTTGTGCCTCAGCACAGCTGGAGTGTTTACCAGACCAGATAGCTCTTAGGAGAGAGCTAAAATGTTAACTCCCATATGGCTAGGAACCAGTCAATTGCTGGGGAACAGCTTTCTTCTTCTTCCTTGTGGTGGATAATGACTTCCCTCTTCTTGTGATAGGCACCCAAAGCACATTTGCTCTTCTATAATTTTGCCATTGATGTACCTCCTGGACATTTGCTCATATAATTTGCAATGATGAAAGGAAAAATTATCTGAATATGAAACAGAATGCAGAGAATCTAACAAAATTGTTTCAAAGCTTCTATGAGACAATTGCATGCCAACCTACTTCCGTCAATCAAAAGATCTGGCATTTTCCCACCATTAATTAACACAGAGCCTCTAGTATCATTCAATCAAGAATCTGGCTAACCTTTTGACAGCAGAACAGATCTGTTTGAATAGCATCCTCTGGGGCAAATAACTGCATGCCAAATCCCTAATCTGAAACTAGCTCATACCCAAAGTTAAGCTTTTGTTCACTCCCAGTTCAAACACATACGCTTCCAGACATGGCTTAGGTCTACTTTGGCAAAGACAAATCTTGGCTGTGACTCTGCAACTAGCACACCATAGATGATGATGGAACTAACTGCATACAAAACTCTCAATCAGTGTATTAACCAGAGGGCACATTGCTAAGAGAAACTCAGCATTATACCTTTTAAAAAGATATGTACCTAGCTCCTTTGTCTCACCTGAAATCCCAGCTTGTGCCAAGAGATTTCTCAGCGGCTGGCAGTAAAATACTTCAGGCCTGACCTGCTACTGCTTTATCTTTCATGTTGCTGCTTACAACGAAGCAAATGTGAGAGCCAGTTGTGCAGATGTAAATGTAAATGTGACATCTGTATCTTGGATGACAGGGAATGAACTGCTCATATGAAGAGTTAAAAGCTTTTTTAAAAAGCCAAGGGACTTGACAATGTCACCTGGACTTTGTGGACTGGACCTCTAGCACACTATCACCAGCATGTCCTGCTACCAGATCAGAATCATCGCTTTTCATTTTCTTGGTACAGCAGAAAATTACCACACAAGGTGAGAAGTAGTAGGAAACCACATGAAGCAACTCATTCATAAAAAGGCAATTTTATGAGGCTGTGTTTATAGAGGGACCCTGTTTCCTGATTAGCTCTATTGTAGTGTGCTCTGCCAGTCAGTCAAAACACACTTCTCCATCAGCTGCCTATTGTGTGATTTCCTTCCTCTCAGTTTAAGCTGACAAAATGATTGCACCTCCATTTGTCGTTTGCTCTAATAACACTAAAGCCACTGCAATGAGATGTTATCTAAGGATAAATATCTCCATCTTGAAAATAAACACTGAACACTTATTCTCAAAAAACTTAGTAAACTCAGAACTTGTGTGGAAGTCAGGAGTCATTAGCCAAGGACAAAGACTTTTTCTCTATTCATTACTATTCAAGCAGGCATTTCTTCTTTTGGGAAAATGCTGTGGGATGATTCAGCAGCTAGATGCCTCCCCCTCTTCTACTACCGCCACAAATACCAGTTTTTGAAAACCCTACCTAGGATCAAGCGTGCTTTAATGCACTGTTAGGACTGCTTCCGTGGGACAATTTTCTGCAAGAAGAAGTTTAGCATTTTTATATTAGCAGTCAATCATTGGAATTCATTATATGACTTCTTTTTATGACATAGAAAGAAGGACAACACAATCACAGCTTTAAGGAAGATGCTGTGTCTATGCTGAAATGCAGCTCACGAGGGAAATGGATTTTGAGGCACTCAAATGATCTTGGTTCATTACTGGTGGTTTTGATTTTAACTCATTAAGTCCTCAATGACTTGGAACAAATTCGTGTTTGACAGGTCATGCTACTGGCACCAAGAAGAAGCTGGCCATGACTGCAGTTCCCTTGACTTTGAGAGCAGTCAAAATCCTGAACTGCACCTGTCCTGCTCTTACCAGCTGTTCCAACAGCTTCTGCTTCAGGTGTGACCTTGTAACCCATGGTGACTAGAACTAATAAGAGCAGCTAATCATTCCATGGGCAAAATAATTTCTGAATAAAGAATCTTGCTGCCCAACTCCTCACTTAAGAAGTCTCCATCTATTGCAGATGAGATAATATCAGAGTGCACAGAGAGAACCAAATGGCTTTGGAGAGAAGGTATTGGATGGATCCTGTTGAATTCATGAAAATGTTAAGAGAAGTAGAGATTAGCAAGATTTTTGGTTTGGGATCTTCTGTTTTTCAGGTTTGTGCTGGACCTTCTTCCACCTGCTCACGAGGCAATTAAGTCATGTAGGGTTGTGGAAAATAAACTGGTGAGATTGGTGGAGCTTATGCAAGAGAGTACGGCTCAGGACTCTGGTGAAGTGGAGTAGAAACAATAGCACAGATTGCACATTGCTGAAGCACAGATGGCAAAATCCCACAAGGTGCCTATCACAAAGTAATTACAACAGGGCTGAACACTTAACACGACTGCAATATACGTGTTAAATGCCCGTGGCATTGACTGTTATGCATCTCCTGATGTGAAACATTCAGTGGCACTGATGGTAGGGGTTACCATTGGTGCTGTCACTAGAGTCATTGCAAGGTGGGTGCCGGAAAGTGCAAGAATTCTGTGTTAGCAGGTCTTTCACTGTATGTTGTTACCAAGCTTCCTTACTCCTACAGTTGCCAACACACATTTCTTTCACTGCATTTCTAAACTTCATAGACTGTGCTAGATTATGAAAAGTTCTTCCCCAACCAAAATGATTCCTGTGATCATTTTACTCCTTTCCTAAATGTGGATCATGCAGTTTGCATTTAAGAATCAAGCATGAGTTTCCTCTGAAGTAGACAAAAAGTGTAATAAATTCTTACAAAATGTAAATTACATTTTCCTACAATGTAATTCATGAAAATCTCAAATGGAGTGTGCTTTATTTAATGAACAGAATGTATTTAGCACAAAGGACACATAATTTCATCTGCACTCAAAATGTTTCTCTTGGACTCCGGGCAGAAATAAGATGCTTGAAATTACCCTCTATTTCAAGGAGATCTGCAAAGAACATTTTATGACACTTTATGATTTGGCTTTTTTAATTCTTTTTTTCTTTCTGTCTTATAAAAAAGTAAAGAAGTGGTGACGGATGAAGCCAGATCTCTTCATCCATCTTAAAGGAACAGCTGGAGTCTTTGCGTGCGAATGAAAGCTATCATTCTTGTCAACCTGAAGCCAGGCTACCAAAAGCCTACAGTCCACAACCCATCAATATTCCACGATCAATTTGACCACTTGTGCACAGTGAGGTACTGCACCACAGCACAATGCCAGACACATGAGTTATTATGGAGTGGATTTTATGCACTGTTTTAACAAAACTCAAAGCAATCCATTATTTTCTAAGACTAAAAAATCTTGTATTAGGTACAGATAATGTATCAATAGAGAATTACTGTGGACGATGAATTATCAGATGAACTACATTTTAAGCAGCTATGGTACCATATGTAGGCAAAACAATGGGTGTTCTTTTTTGAGGAAAAGCCATTCCGGCCAGTGCTCACCACAAACTGCTGAAGGAAGAGCCAGTGCCATTTTGCCACTTCTCTTACTTTGCTGTTTCAGGCAACCTCATGGCTCACCTGTGCCCTGAGACAGCCCAGATCAAACCCTCGCTGCAGACCAAACATCCCTGGGCAGCTTTTCAAAGGACAGAACTACTAAATGACATTAAAAATGCATTTCACTTAAGTCTCAAAGGTAGCAGCAACTATTTAAAAATTGTACTTTGGACAATTTTAGATGTTGCTCAGTGTTAACAGCTCAGCCTGCTTTGATGTTCAGCAGGGTCATAACAATTGCAAAGCTGCCACACCACAAAACAATTTTAGATGGAATTTCAACTGTACGTCTTTTAGATTAATGATATTCACAAGTAAGAAACATGAAACTTCAGTTATGTTATCTCTTGACAATTGGTTTTGCCCTGCTGGGGGCTAATGAGAAGGTTTCACCTGCCCTATCCAGTCTATTAATTCTGATGCATTCTTTGGATTAGCACCCTGGCTTCCTAAGCTTGTTACAATGATGAGAAACGTTAGTGTACTTGACAAGGAAAACCTTTTCAAAAAATGTTTATGCAATATTTATGTAGGTTCTTTGTCTCTAATTTGCCTTCAAAAGCTACAAAATATATTTGACCAAGTTTGTTATATTTTCATTCTTTCCACTGAAGAAGTTTTGAATTGTACACTCAATAAGCACATTGAGCATCATTAAGAAAAAAAACTGGGGCGAACCATGTCATTATTGGTTGGATGAGCAGGAAAATGAATAAAAGCAGGCATAATATAGGCACATAAGGAACATTTGCTATTGTTTATCCTGGCTCATGACCAAAGATCAAGAAAATGCAAATCTTCTGATGAAAGACAATGCTTTAAGAAATGAAGGCGATAGTTATCCCAGGAAATTTGTCTTCTTATTTGAGGCAAAGGATTTAAAAGAATTAACAAAAAAAGTAGCATCCACAGAAATCTCTGGCGGAACGACCCATTTTCTGAGTCAGCTCTGCTGCCTTTTACCACTTACATCAGAGTTTCTAGCAGCTGATGGGAAGCATAACCCCTGGTGATCAGCCTGGGACCTGAACCTTTCAGTACCAGCTACTGTCAAACACAGGGAAGTGTCTCTGATCAAAAAATGCAATTTCTTTTTCACAAAAGTACACCAAACATGCGCAAAGCACTGGATCAGGTTTGCAGAAGTCAAGTATTCAACAGTAAATGTGATATTTTAAGACTACCACATTATTTGAAGATGTTTACTGGTCAGTGGGGATGCAAAGAACTGCAGGCAAGCCTCCTAGAGGAACATGACTAAAGGCTGCACAGAGATCCATTCATGAGAAAGTCCAAGGATTTGCATTCCAGTGCCCACTGGTGCATCTCTGGGCAGCCCCATTAACAAGCGCAGTGAGTTACACCCAGCACAGCTGAGAGGAATAAATGAAATTCCCAGTGAAACTGTTCAAAGTCCTCAAGGCAATGCTAAAAGCAATAGAAAACAGTGACGACATGGCCAAAAAAAGGTCTCTGGGACTTCACTTGTTTTGAATTATTTGGCAATTGTGAAGCAGATTGTCAACACACCAGACATTTTTATCAGAGGAGTATAAAATAAACTTGTCAGGGAGTGAGCGATGGATTGCACCTGTCCCACAGGTCAATTTGAGCACATGTATACTGTATGCAGCAGAAACTACAGAGAGGCCTAGCTTCCAAATCCTCTGAAATGGGAGATTAAGCAGTCCCACAGGCACTTCAAATGGCTGCAGATAAGGATTAAATCCTTCAGTATATTTCCTCCATCCTTTATTAAAAGATGGAGATAATCTTAAAATCAAGAGAAAAATAGAATAAAAAACTTGAAAGAGCCAAAAATCATCAAGTGGAAAAAGAGGAGAGGAACCAACTCTATTTTTATTAAAAAAATCCTCTCAGACAAGGCTTATACACCCAAAATTGCAGGAAGGGGAAGCTGCACCCCCAGGCTTAGTGAAAAAGGCAGTACAAGCTTCCTGTGAGCAGGGCATGGACATGACACAAATGGGCTGCCCCAGTACCCAGACACTCCACCTGCCTCTGCCTGAACTACCTGCACACAGATTCCTGAGAGGGGTTTTCTATCCTCCTGTAAGTCCTCCACCAAGTGCCAGGACAGACATCAGCACTGCTCCTGTCCCTGAAACACCTGGGCAGTGTTGGTGAAACAGCCCAAAACAGAGACCACTTTCCTCAGCTTCTATGTTTTGATCAGTTGCTCTCAGAGGAACATTCCTTACCCATCTTTTAGGTTTTCTGCTGCTTTTTTCCCTTCCCAGCAGACAGATTAAAGTTTTGCACCAGGAATGTAATTTCTGAGAAATTCCTCATGAAATTGTGTCAGATCCTTGTAACGAACCTGCTCCTCTCTTCATTTTCCTGTTCAAAGTGTCTTCTCTTTGTCATGTTGTGAAGCAATTTGAGGTTTTGCTTTGACATTTTCAACAAGAGAACAAGACAATTCAATCTGCTCTGGGTAGTAACTGCCATTACATTTAAAATACTGTTGAGTCAATTGAAACTCAACATACTATTTTGATTGCCATTTTATATCTTCTGTGTGATTATGTAGTGTTACTGCCCCAGCTCACGGAACAGTTTTAAAGCAGAAAAGACATTTAAAGAAGACTTCCTCCAATTTTCCAGTCAGGCCATCCTGAAACTTCTATTTCTTTCTGAAAGAGCATTCTCACACACCATTTGTCAGACATGACTTTATGACAGAAGTTTTGAGAATTTTGGGTTTTGTTCCAATTTAAAATGGAAGAAAAATCTGAGGGGAAAAAAAAAACAACCAGAAAATTCCTTCCAAATAAAACCCATAAATTTCTTACCATACGTCAGCCCCTAAGGATGGGAAGACTGGTGGATGGAGAGACTGGCTAAGCACAAATTCAGCAGTGGCAGGACAGGAAACTGTAAAGGCTGTTCTTCATACAGTGAGTGTCATAACCTGCCCAGGCAAATGTGATTGTTTCACCTACCACTTACCCTGATTTGAATTTTTTTTCCTTTTTGTTGTCTGCGTTAAAATGCATTATCCACTACATTCAGTTCTCTCTAATCTACACATATATGTCCATCAACTCCTGATGCACAACAGCTATCAAACACCATTTTATTTATTACAGGGAAAGAGATTGTCTTCTTCAGCAAGTGTTCTACTTCAATTCTAAGGTCTGATTTCTAGCAATGTAAGGCAAGGGCTTTAAGTGAAAGAAGTGAGATGCATAGCTAAAGAGGATGACAGTTCCTCAGGAGGTGAACAATATCTGGATTAATAATTACAGAACAAAGCATTTTAACAGGGCAGTATGGATATAATATAAATACAGGATTAGAGATGGGAAATATTAGCACTTTGTCTCACAGATTTCAATTAGTAAATAAAGAAAATCATTGTGTGTCAGCACACTTTTAATACAGGCACTATATAAGGATCTATCACTTACCTACAAACTATATGATATCAATGCTTTTTACAGAACCAGTGGTTTAAATACAGAAAGGATTGCTTAATTGTTGTGTTGGGTTTCTTTTTAATCAGTAAAAGCATTGTGGCATTGTAAAAGGGCTGGATCACAAAAGCAAAAGCACAGTGCAGCAGTACTGTAAGACACACTTCTAGGGCAGAACGGTCTCTCCTAATCTGTAATCACTCTCAGATTGTGTCTAAAGACCACCCTTTGAACCATGCTTTTGTTGTCTGTTGCCCATTCCATGATGGGTCCCCATGCATGCATTACTGATATCACAACCACAGGGAGCATTCAAACGCAACTGCAGGATGGGGCTGCACTTCAGCAAATACACCAGAGCAAGCCAGAGACCTCTCCCAGCCCTTGGTATTATTCTGCAATGATGTGCTTCCTTACCAAGGTGCTGTAAAGGGATCTAATATACTGCACTGTGCCGTAAATTGGCAATTTTGGCTGAACACATTGTAGCACTGCTTTTTAACTGCTGCAGAGCTGACATTTAGGGAATTCTGAGTTGTTGCTGGAATGCTGCTTTCTCCTTCTGCATACTCTGAAGTTAGTATATATCTTTGTACTGGAAAATAAGCACATTTCTCTTCTTTTGTTCTCATCTGGAGCTGCTTATAACACTTAAAGTATCATTAACACCATATACTGATATTAAAAGAAGCAGAAAACTGCAACACACTTTCATATCAAAGCAATGGAGCCTTAAGCTTTTGCGTCTATGAATGATGAGCAACATTACTTCAAATGACATCTTTTGTCAGAGCTGCTTGAGCTAAAGACAGAGTGAATCCATTTGTATAAATTGTGGCTTTCCTGCTGAAAGATCACAAAAATCTATGTTGCTATTCTTAAGTCTCAAAACATTAATATAGGTAAAATATGCCATCTTTTCCCAGGAAGAACTAGCAAGTCTTTAAACACTATCATCAATCATGACTAATTCACTAAATACACAATTCCAGCAGCAATAGAAGACTAACACAGAGCGCAGGGTGTCGTCTGTCACTACATCAGCATCAAACACCTCTATCTGTCAATGGAAACTGCAAGTCAAGATTTCCCAGATCTGTGATCCAGGTTGTTCGTAACTGAATTCCTGTTCCACTGGGACTAGTCCTTTGCTCCTTTTCCATTTGATAGATCCAAAGTCGATAATTTTATTTGAAAAAGAAAACTAATATCAATTACACCCCTCAAGAAAATATCTGTCTGACTTCTATAGTTTAGTGTCATAGCTAAACCCCAGCTGGCAACTCACACCCAGACAGGCATTTGATTACTCCTCCCATGCTGGGACTGGGGTGAGGATCAGAACAGTAAGAGAAGTAAGATGGTTGAGATAAAGACAATTTCATACATTAAGCAAAAGCCATGTTCACAAGAAAATCAAAACAAGGCATTAATTCCATGGGCAGGCAGGTGTTCAAACCTACACATTCACTGATTTATTAGAATTACATAGATTTAATACTGGCAGGTTGTCCAAAATCACTACAAGGTGTAGGAGTCCAGTGTACTGTACAAGAAGCTCCTGCCCATGGGCACTATCTTGTTTGACTCAGATCATTGCCTTATCAGTTGTACTCTCACCCTGTTAGGTTGTGATTTGGAGCAATAAGCATTTCACTATGCAAGACTGAAGGTCACACTGACAAAAAGGAACACTAATGGGGTGAAAATGAGTATCATGAGGACAATAAATCATACTTGGAATCCTATTTAATTGATCATTTTGTAGCTGACCTTGCTTCCATAGAAGTCAATGGCAAAGCTTCCATTTCTGTGGGTATGAACAGGATTGGGTCCTCTGAAGTACAGTGTGTTTTATGAATGTTGAAGGTAGCACATTTTACATTAGAATTTTCTTTATTACTTCTCAATACAAAACTTCACCAAGTAAACCAAATTGCTATATTAAAGCATCCCATAATACAGTACATTAATTTAACACATGATAAATTTTCCTGCTAGTCATACTAGGTGTTGTCACTTTCAATACACAGATATCTAATGGAGTATTTCTTCCCCCCGTCTTCCCCCCCAATATTTTCCTCCCAAATTTTACAAACATGCCTATTCCAAAACACCATCTCTCCACCTTTGGCAGTCTGGTACTTCCTTTAATAATAAGTGAACTCCCTCTGAGGTAATGGGAGCTCTACCTGAGAGCCAAGTTCCCAGCAGCACTACACTCACAGCTCTGTGAGGACTTAGCAGGAGTATTTATGCTTACTTGGAATGCAAATGAACCAACAAGGATTATTCTGCAGGTGTATTTTTCAGGGTAAAGAACCTGATTTAACCTAGTCTGATGTGAGCCACAAGAGAAGCAGCAGCTCAGGGTCAGAAGTCTCTATACTCACCTTGACACTGTGGCTGAGGCAAATGCTCTTCTCTGTGATTGAGCTGAGCTGGCCAGGGTGGGCAAACTGGCTTGGAAGGAGCTTCGTCTGCATCAGAGGAAACTTGCCTAGTCTCTTTTCTTTCATTATTATCTTAGCTCAAGAGATGTCTCTTTTGTACACTGATCGCTAGTCACAGCGAACAGGCTTTGATTAAGTGTTTTCAGGGAAGCACCATTTTCTCCCTGGCGCTCACCTCTGCTCTATCAACATATTTTAAAAATCTGCATCAGAAAATGAGTGGCATCCACCAAGGAATGCTCAAAATCTGCAGATTTGCACTATGGTGAGAGGAAACAGCACCACAGAGTGTGCTCCCTCAATCTTTCTAATGGCACAAGCCCTGTTCCTCCTCCCTTCCATTTCCCTGTGCCTCTCAGGACCATGATTTACCAATATCACAGTCTGAAATGTCTGCTTTGGGAAACAGCAGGAGGGAACCTACTTGGGAAGAGGCGAGGCACGTACAGTATCAGTAACAAGCTACGGGCATATGGATGTGGGGATGGAGCACTTCCTTCAGGGACTTTGTACAGGGAACAGAGACATGAGATGTGGGCTGTGACAAGGTGCCCTGATGGGAGCAAGCTTTCTACCCCAGGCGAAGCAGTGCCTTACTCAGACCTCACATAAAGACCTGGTCTCATCTTAACTGGTGTGTTTTGGACTGCTGAAGGGGAAGAATGGTCTTTAAAAGCAGGCAAAATCCCTCAGACTGGGGAACTTTCCAATCTGAGTCCCTCTAGTGAAGTAAATTTCACCTGGAGATGTTTCCTTTGAGAGATGACGCTGCCGTCTCATGTGAACCCACTCAGGGCAAGCAGAAACTTTGGGCTGATTATCATCATGCTGCTATTTATCTTGATCCTTTATGGGTTTTGTCTCCTAAGTTTCTGATGTCTAAGTGCTGGCACAGCAGCCTGTCACTAAAGAGAGTAAATTTGGCACCTGAGCTCCAACTTCCTAAATTTTGGGGGCAATAGTTTGCCAGCAAGGTATCTGATTCTTCATGTTCTTTTTGGCTGGTACTCTTGGTAAGCACATTTTTTAATTCATTACTTCTATTAGAAGTTTTAGATATAGTACATCTTTTCCCAAATGTCACATATCTCAGGTAATAATTGTTTCCATGTCTACATATTGTTTATTTTTAAAATATGACAGTGAGAAGAAGCAGAAACTAGGAGATTCCAATTATATTTTCACACGGTTTGAACACTGAGAAGTTGTCAAATATTCAGGATAGGAACCCCATTAATTTTTTCAGACAATGGGTTTATGAAGGAAAAGAAATGTGTTATTGGTTGTTAGGTTACAC
>WBMY01013779.1:67445-125027 GCA_013397315.1 Donacobius atricapilla
AAAAAAAAGGAAAAACACACAAACAAACAAACAAAAAACCCATCAGAAAATAAAACTCAACCAAAATAAAGAAAAATATCTCCACAAATAGAAACTTCTTGGTCTGACATTTTTGCTATATAAAACATACTTATGTATTTTTCTTCAGAAAATTAAGACACATCTTTGTAGGTTATTTAACTTCCTCCAAGCTAAAAAAAATGTGCTGTGGAGGTTTCAGAAAAAAAAGCCAAAACCAAAATATTACTTTTTCCCTCCAAAATATTATATTTATCTACTGTACTGAGAAAACTGATATATAGCATTGAGCAATGGCTTGTCTTCCCTTTCCAAGGCTGTTAAAACTCTGTACAGCTGACTTTCTTCATAATCTCCCAAATGTGTCCTTTTATAACTTGCCATTAATTTGATTAATCTGCGTGTAGGATTTCAGGATATTGAATTTCCCCTGGTTTTGCATAATTTCATATGATGCTTTCGTTATTTCATTAAGCAACTGAGTTGACTGCAATGACTCTTACATTTTCAAGCTTCAGATTCAGGCACATAAAACTTGCTAATTTAAACTCATTTAAAGTTCTGAAAGCTTCTTTCACAGATGCAGCAGCTAGAGCCTTAACTATTGCCTTTTTCTTTTTTAATAAACCCGTTCAGTCATCCACGTGTACAACCTGTTTTATACCAATATTTAAGGTAAAGGGGTGACCTTCTGCTCTACTCTGTGTTAAAGCTGTGGCCAGGAAAGCAGGAGTAAGGACAACTACAGTAGTGTTTTGAAAATAAAATGAATAGAAGCAGTTCCTGTTTCTGCTTAGTTCTGCTCCAGAACACCACGCACACGGTTGCTCCACACTGGTACCTGGTTAAATAAAATTACAGCTACTAATCAGGGTTTCTCTCTTTCCTAACCCTATCCAAACCCTATCCAAACCCTAAGCCTATTCCTTGGTTGAGCCTAAGCTCTAAGACCCACAGCCATTGCATATATTTGAAGTTTAGCACGAGCACCAGCTCTCTGTTCTGAAAAGGCCTTGGTGGGCTGGACATGCACTTCTATTAATCCAGCGCTCAGTTAGTCTGAGACTGCACTTCATTCTCAGACTCTTCAGTGCACACTGCTCACTTAGCAGGATCTCGCCCGAGGCTGAGCCCACCCCTCCGAGCCTCCATAGCATTTTTAATTAAGTGCTACTACACAACTGAAAATTAGCACATTTTCTAGCTATTCAAAAGCCAGTGAAATCAACACATCACCAACTGCTAGGGAAGACTTGCTAAAAGGTTTCCCCAGTGCCAATTATTGCTGCCTCAATGATCACTGATTCTTTGAAAAAATCATTACATATACATACAAAAAGTCAACAGTCTTCGAGCAGAGCTGAGTCACAGCAGCAGCTGGCAAACACCAGCTACTTTGCACTCGTGTACTCCCACCATTCCTCTTGCATACATGATCCACAATTAAGTCACGCTACGCGCCTCTAATTTTGCTTCCTGGATGCAGACAAATCAAACAAGTATAATTTAAGACACAATTGACAACTTTGCTGTCAAAATTTTGACCCCAAGTATGATGAACTTGGGTGGAATTGAGTGGTTTAAATGGTACTTTTGAGCTATTTCAAATGAAAATGACAACTTTGTATGTGGGAATTCAGGGTACCTGCCTGTGGTTACAACTCTTGAAAAGTACGTATTTAAACTCCAACAACCTGTAAATGCTTCTTGAATAATTTTGAAAACTGGACAAAATTAGGACACACAAAGTTAGATAAAGATATCACCATATTTTAAATGATTTTCATTAATATTAAATATGAAATAACTCAAAATTATTATAATAATAATAGTGATTATTGTCATAATAATTATTATTATTAAACTCAAACCATTTTACTCTGCAGCAAGAGTGATCTCAGGACTTACTGCATGGTCTTTGTGGTTCAATTTTCCTCATGATTCTTCACTTAAAAGGATGGAAAAGCAATTTGGAAAATCTGCACTCTGTCTGTCCAAACAAAATAGTTTGCCCAAACCAGAAAAATACATTAAATTAATGGCTACTTTCTGCTCTGGCTGAGTGGATAATGTCAGGTACAGTCACCCAGCCTCACAGAAATCTTTTATATTAATGTAATGCAACATCACCAACCCACACCACCCTAAACCAGCGGGAATAGGAGGGATGGAGTGCCTGCAATGTATGTTTATCCTCTCACAACTAAATTTAATTTACTGATCCAATGTCCATCTTTTGGTTAGAAATACCCCTGCATTTGAATTTCTGATCTTTGAGGACAGCAACTTTGTAGACCTTGCTCTCAATAAAAGAATATAAATAACTCTTGGCACAGCTAAGTCACACAAGCCCTGATGACCTGCTGTTCTGACACTTACACTGAACTGCTCTTGTACAGCAGATGGAGGTTTCTGTCTTTTAACACAGCCTCATCAGATACCTGTGTGCAAGATCCAACATTCTCCCCAAACACACCGTTATTCCACCAATTTACAAGAAAAGTGTAGCCTTCTATCAACTGGTCTTCCAGCCAGCATAGGAAAAAGCCAACCCTCCTCCTAATGTCCCCATGTAAATGCACATTGCAGGCGCCACTCCTTGCCAGAGCTCAGGGCTGGCCCGTGCTGATGCTCATCTTCCCTCTCCAGCCGGGAGAGGCCAGGGGACAGAGACAGCACCACCCCCACCACATGGACACTGCGTCCTGTGTGCACCTGTCTGGCTTCACTTGGTACCTCGTTGCTTCTGTTTTCTCTTTTTGAGTGACAGTCAGTGAGCCCTTCAGTGTGAAAGCACCACACACACTGTCAGAAAAGCACCCTCCCAGCACTTATACCAGTACAGAGATCAATTTTTTTCAATATAAGCCCTTTCAACAGGCTGTTATCAACAGCCTCATCCTGCCAACAACTGCCCTGGCCACACACCAAGGAACTACCGTGGCTCCAAAGGCAGAGCACCACAATGAACTCTCACCCCTCCAGCCCTGAAGGTGCTCCAGGATTTTGGGGTACCCTTCGTAGGTGTGCCTGGCTTCCCTTCCGGCGGGACGCATCACTTTGTGTCTGTCTGCTGTGTCTGCTACTTTGTCCTGCTACTGTTAAAACACCTTCTGGTTTAATATATCCAGCTTGACAACTGATCTAGATAATGCTCTGAATTTTTGATAAAGCAGGGGCTGTTTTGATCAGTAGGTGTTTCCTTAGAAAACAGGATCATAAATAAAACAAATTAAATTTTTAATAATAGAATTAACATCTAATGGAAATCCTAGCAAGGCAGGAACAAAGCTATTATTATAACCATTACACTATAATCTTGATTGTCTTGGGAACTTTTAATAAATAATTCTTGCCTGTGTACCAAATCTGTTGCTTGCCCTTTGATTTTCACATGGCTGAACCTCCACTATTTTGGGAGGGCGTCAGAAAGACCCCGCAGTACCTCTGGAAAGATGACAGTGCATTCACTACTATTTACTTAGACACACAGTGTCCTGACCACTTTCAGATTCCCACTAAGGAAAGGGCTCAGTGTCACACAATAGGGACATTTGTAAGGAAGGACTGTGGCAACAGAACCATATTTGGAGAGTCATCTTCACTTAAAAAGAACAATATTTCAGCTAAAGGACATTACCTGGCATTGAAACAAATGGTTATAATTGACCATGAATTCATTTAAGTTATGAAGAGGTACTTAAATGACCAGTAAAGAGAACATTCAAAATAAGCTTAGAAAGCATGAGCAAAACCTCCTCGATTTCATTTAAAACAGGACTGGCTAACTTATAAAGTCAAGTATTTGATGTTGTTATAAAGTGAATGACTAACAGATGACTTGGGATGTCCCTACCAAATGTTGTTCTTATTTATATCAATAAAGGAAAAAGCGTCTTGCAGCAGGAAAAGAAAGAATTTGCAAACAATGGAAAACAGAACTTCATACCTTTACCACGTTGCCATTTGCAAGCAGACAAAATGACTTGCTAAGTGCTAGAATCTCCTTTTCCATTAAAATGCTAATAGGAAGGTTAACTTCAGCTTAAACCATTGTAAAAAATAGCAACATAAGCAAAAGAGTTTAGCTTGAGGTTATACTTCGAGGAAAAAACCCCACAAGTTAAAGCTAAATGGGATTTCAACCAAGAACGAAAATTCACACAAACAGCAGGCGGAAAAAAAAAAACCTCCCACAGCAAAGTGGGGAACAATTCTAACACCTGCATTTGTTTATGTGAGACAGTCATGGACTGATGTTTTGCTTTAAGAAACACAAATTCTGTGGCAAAAACTAATGTCTCCTGAGTGGAACTGCATTGGGAGCCTTGCCTTTTGGATATTGTAAAATTAAATAAAATCTGTCTCTCCCTTCCCCCCATGCTCTAAAGTGAGCACTGCACAGTCCCTGTGCTGGTTTACACCGTCCCTGCAGAGGAGTTCTTAACATCCGAACAGGACTCAAAGCACAATGCCTTGAGGAGGCTTTTGTGCACATCCTGAAATATCTCAGGGTTAAGGATCAAACTCCATAACTACACACTTATGTGGGTGATATATGCAAATCTGCCTTCACTCTTTCATCTGACAATTGGGGCTTTTCTTTTATGCTTGATTATGCTGATGTTTGCTCACCAGCATATGGGGAAGATGCAGCAGGTGAATATTTTGACTTAACCAAAATTCACTTGCGACTTTCAAATGGCCTCATCCTTCCCTGGGGTAGAGACAGACTTGGAAGATCCTCTCATACAGACAGCTTCTTCTATGTTGAGGACATGTCCCTTTTTTGCCCTTTTGACAAAGGACAGTGTATGTGGAATAATAAGTGTCAAACCATGGAGTATGGAATTCATAATTACACAGGGCACACAAGCAATATTCCAAATTTAATGGGAGTTTCAGAATCGAATACCATCAAGGGATAGAAGGAAGTAAACGTGAAAGGAGGGAACATCATGGCCCCAACAAATTTCCACTGCACTGCCCTGAATTGTGCATCCATACTGGTCAGCAGACAGTGGGTTCCAATTTCAATTTATGAGCAATTGTATCAAGGCCATGGGAAAACTTTTTTGTTAAGCAGTCCAGCCAGTAACCTCCAACATTCGTAGATTTACACAAAACACAAAACCTGCTTCTAATACAGCCTAAGTTCATTAGCACTGAGGTCTGCTTTAGAAGCTAACTTTTATTCTGAGACTAACAAAATGAGAGGAGAAAGGATTTCTTCTGAGGACTGCACTCAGTATTTTCATCATTTTCCAAGAATGGAGGTGTCTGCATTCATGGATGTTAACCCTAGTCTGAGAAATACAAATGGTAAAAGTTTTCTCAAACAGGAGGACAAGATGCATTGATCTTCACTGGAGCTGTACAAACCTGGACCAAGCTTTTGTGTCAAGGATCTGTCACAAAAGTGGGTGAGATAATCATGAAACATCCAAATCAGAGAAAACAACTGCATCCAGCTGTGTGTAAATATTTTCTATAGCACGAGGAGTGTCCTTGTAAATATGAACACATCTCCTTGAGTTCAAAGTAGTGGACGTGTAATAGAGAGGAAAATCAGCATTATCCGTATTGTCCATATGAAGGCTACGAAACTGCAACACCAAAGTTCATGTCCTGTTTCTTCTCATTTCTGTTCAACTGCTATGTGAAAGACTGTATCTTGGCTTCTCACGGTTCCTCCCTGCCATCCTGAGAAGGCACAAACACAAGTGCTGAGGAGGGAGGCATTCACTGAAGCCACTTAAAACGACAAAGTTCAGTGCATGTTGCAGCATAAGGGCTCATGGCCCTGCAGACCAGTGGGGAATGCAGCTGCAAAAGGCAGAGTAAAGCTACCCCATGAAAACGGATTTTGAGAAGCAGACCTCACCTTGCTGAACGGAGGAAACTCATGTTGTTGAAATGCATGCATTTTAACTCAAAGCATTTAACTCAATGGCTTTGTTTTAGAATGATGGAATAGGTGGAAAACTGGAGAAATGTAATAACTAGTAACAGCTTTCCAATTAGCTGTGAGAGTGTGAAACTTTATGCCAATTTATAAAGTGACCTCTCCAAAGATTTTTGTGAATACCATACTGCAAAACAGCATAAGACTAAAAATATTCAGAAGGTGTCATTCTCCTCCCTTCAACCAACTCTCACAGACACAGGACAAAACTCAGAATGAAAATCACAATTTCAGAGGTAAATGCTGCCTTTCCTAGTGAAACAGCAAACAAATAAATAAATCCCATTTAAAATACATCTGACTTAATTCTAAGAGACTATCCCACATCTACTGTTGAACAATAACTTCCAAAAGATGATTGATGTGCTATCCAGCCAAACTTGGACTCACAACCTGTTCGCTTTTGTTTTGAAGGTTCACACAGAGCCTGTCTATTTCCATAAACTTTTTAATATATCATGATTTTCTGCAAGAGAACTGCAGCTGTAAATTTAATAAAATAGTTTCATAGAGTCTGGAATCAAGGCATTAATGTAACAGACAACATTTTTGATTTCCTGCTGTACTTGGGGTGCCAGGTCTTTCATACATTTTAAAGTCCAATCTTTCAAAATGCCATTTCCTTGCCTGAGGACACCATAGAGAATGACACTGATTCTCAAACAAACTCTGCATTTGGATGTTATTCCCATTAGTAAGATTCTTACAATAAAAAAGTACATTAATCTGCAACTTTTCCAAAGGAACCCACTGTAACCAATGAACAGGATGCTCACATTTCTGAGAACAAGGTACATCAAAATCAATAAGGAAGCTGTTGGTCACACTCAAAATGCCAGATAAGCAGGCAACTCAGTACATCAAATATTAGGAAGGATTAGGTGAGACTGATGTGATCACAGATTGCACACTCACATGCACTGACACACTGCCAAATCTTATATATACTTAGATAAACTTGGATATACTGTGGAGTTCTCCTTCTGCTTCAGGGACCTGTAGTGCTCGAAAGGGTCTCAGGAGCAGAACTGATGACAGACAGAAAACCAAAAGCAACTAGACAGATTATCATTGCTACATTTTACTGAGGCCTGACAAAAAATGGCAAGGTACCTATAGAGACCATTTCTACCATCCCTCACCCCAAGGGAGGATCAGCTCCTCTTTCAAAAATCCTCTATGACCATTGCTTTCCTGACAAGTGTTGATCTAACCAGTTCTTCAGTGTTACAGTAAGATATTCAAGGTGACATGAAGTAACTGTCTGAAACAGGCTCCTTGATATTTCATACATTTTATACAAAGGTCAACTATTCTCAAACTGAGCTTAGGATTTTAGCTCAAACTAAAGTGCTCCAAGTAAGCTGATGCAAGTAAACACACTCAGAATAAGATAGTGCACATGCTGTTAATCAAAACCAAGAGCTCAGTAGGTCAGCACCAATTTTCTCATAACAAGAACAGTCAGAATGGACATGCATTGCCTTCTTCCCTTATCTTCTGACTTTACCCCTCACAACACATTTCAGTGTGTGCTTTGCCTTATTTACAATCGACCACACTGTTGTCTTGTTTCCAACTCCGCATCCAGTGTAACCCCCAGGCCCTTTCCAGCAGCCCTGAGTGCAGGAGAAAATTGCAATTGCAGAGATTGTTTACACGAGGCTAAGCACTTTCAGCTCCCACTGGCACAAAACTACCTACGCTTGTACTGAGATGAGGGTATCGGATTCCTGTAAGTTTGGGTTCATTGCATGTCAAGTGCTCCCTACTTTCCCTCAGGCGCCTCACTGAAACATCCCAACACTTTGAAATCTGTTTTCCTCTTCACATGCCACTAAAGAACAACTGAGAATAGGAAGTTCCCAATTAAGTACCTTTCTTTCTAAAAGTTCTTGAGAAAGTGTTTTAATGCTATTTTTCCATTTAGCCATGATGGGAAATAGCTGAAACTTTTCTAATTATTGAACTTCTAATAGGTTACCTAAAGGATGAAACTTGTAGCTACCTTATATTCAGTGATTAACTACAATAGCTGGGTCAAATTACAATGGCAAAAGAGAAAGTTGGCTCGAGGCTTTCAAATCTCTGTCCTGTGATACTATGCTCAAGGCATACTTTTCAGGACTTATTAAAAGAAATTCCCTGAAGTATTTCTTTGAGAGGTTCATCCTTATCTTATTCATGATAGTCTTCAGTTCAAGATTCATCATTTTTTAAACAACAGGTGCTACTGGATTCTTTCATAATCTTCTTCTTATTTTACAAAACGGTGACTTTGTCCTGCATTGCGCTTTCTTTGGTTTCCCTTTAAAAATATTCTTAACTTGTTAGATAGGCAATTATTAAAATGAGGCATCTTCCTTTGACAGGATTCATCCCACAATGACATTTTTGCTTCAAATATTAGATTAAAATGTACATTTTAGACACGTACTTCCATGTCCAGAACAGAAAAGAAACTCAGAAGGGATACTGTAGACCAGCTGTATGCAAACTTTTCTTATTCACCTACAAATTAGCAGTCGTTCCTGGGTTAATAGGATCTTTTGGTGACATTTTGTGTCCCACTCATGCAGCAAGAACTAGCTTCNGCAGCAACACAACTCACTAGAGCACACACATTTGGAATACTCAGCACTGGAAACAGTCAGAATGCCTACAGCAGGTTGTATCTTCAGTCAGTCAGGGACTTTGAACTTGTAGCACAGAAATCATCTTCGAGAAATTGCCACAGATTGTCCCATTAATATTGAATTCAATGCCATAAGATTCCTGCCTTATTTTTCACTATGAACAGGAGTCAGCTGGAGCTAAGCACCTTAGGTCACTAGATTGTAATGCATGCTACAGTGATTTTCACCACTATGGTTTGGGATAATGAAATCAACACAACTGTTTAATTGAAAATGTGAAGAATACAGACATCTGCATACACACAAGCATTTGAGAGCAAGGTATCTTGCCACTCTGATTTATGACTTTTTCACTAATGGGAATCAACACATTGTTCTGACTTCTGAGGATAAAACTCATAACTCACAAACATTCAGTGTATATCTTAAAAAAATTTCATTGTCAAAATATCTTATGCGCTATTTAAATCTGCATCACTCTACATGCAGCTTCTCGAACATTAGTTTTGATATGTACTCCGATCCTTTAGCAATTCAAATACTGAAACTATTTGCAAGTTTGGTACTTATCCTTGAGATACAGCCCAGCATTATTTTGCAGATAAGTTCCAACCACTACACAGTAAATTGGAATGCCAAGCGGTTAGCCTGTTTATAAGCATTTGATGCATTATATTATTATTTTTTAAATTTGTGTGTTGTGAAATTACATTGCTTGGAAGAAATGGTAAAATTTACAAACTGTGATATAGAACTCCATGACGTGACCATGGTTCACACAGTATATTAGAGCGACTACAGAAGCTAGCTGAAAGACTGATAATTTGGTACAAACCAGGTTAGGTACTGTGCAGTGGATGGACATAATTTTATGATTAAAATTAGGATGGATTTTGTATCACAAACCTCTACAGATCTGTACATATGATCAACATCAGTTGCTGGTACAGTGGCTTCTGTCAAAAATGAGCTGGCATATGACCTGACAGCAAAGCTGTAGCCCAGACCACAGTGCTGCGGACACTGGGAATGAAATGGGTGCCAGCGCCTGACTGCTCTGTGTCTTCCCTCAAGTGAGCAGCCACTGGATAAACAAATGGAGTTCAGCATGGCTTGGGAATACTGCAGCATCTGTACAGAGGAGACAAGCCCACCCCATGGACACCAAGCACGTTTCACACGTGCCCATCTTTGGATTACAGTACTTACTTGTATAAATCCTATCATTTACAGAAGAACCAGCTAATTGCCAATGTGCAAAACTGAAGCTGTAGCTCCTTCATGAAAATGGAATTCCCACAGGATTTGAGCAAGAGAGAGATGTGACCCTTCCTATAATGGAAGTAATATGCTCCTGAACACCCCTCTGCCATGTCAAAGCAATCTGCAAAATAAATGTGGTTCTGGGAGGAGTCACAATAATAATTTTTATATGTGTATTACTTGAACAGAAGAAATGTTCTGGTAGTTTTACAGAATTGAAGTATTGCTGGGCAATAAAAAGCAAATCATAAAGTATATATTTGGGGTGCAGCTCTAAGCTCCATCCATAATGTAAGGAAATTGAAAACAAGCAGCAAGCTAGCTAAACTACTTCCAAACTTATCATTGGGACTAAATTAACTTACTCTTTTTTGCCCTGTAAAATGCATATTAATGATATTCCAAACATTTCAGTATTTGGGAGGAATATATAACCCAAGGATTCCAACTGCTCAAGCTAAGACTTATCTTACTTTCTTTAGCCTTTTTGCTCCACTTCTCTTCCACATGGCACATCATCCTTAATATGTGAGACCAATTACACACCACTGTCTCTGCTGCTTCTTGGGAAAAGCAGCACATTGGATCAAAGCTCTTACCAAATATCTCTCAGATCAGGATACCCATACCAGGAATATCCCCAACCCTTCTGCAAAGCAGTAATCTACTTAAACACGAAGCTCCTTACTGAAATGAATGCACTAGAGCACCACAGGGAGGCTGTGCTGGCTCCATCAGGGACATGCATGCAGGGGAAATCCCACTCTTCCACACAACCCTGATGAATGTGACACATTTGGCATCCCACTGAGCCCTGCACATTAACAAAACTAATAGATAGATGTATAAGGGCTACAAATAGACTGAAAACTAAGTTAGAGGTTATGCCTACATTCTCTCACTCTGTTCCTGTTGCTTGGTTGAATGAGCTGATAGTTGTCCTTCTCTACATGAACATACCGGGGCGATGATGCTCTGCTGCAGAGGTACCCACTCTGGCCTCAGACAATCCTTCACTAGCAACAGCCAAGAAATAAACTCAACTTTTCCCCAGTTCATCCCTGTGCTCCCAGAGGTGTCTATATTTCATTTTACAGAGGAGAAAGAAGCCGAACCCAGGTCAGTGCATCAGAGCTGTAGCCAAGCAGCATGGGAAGACAGGTCTCAAAATGCTTAGACTCCCGAGGTTTTGTTTGTTTGGATATGGTTGAATGCTATAAAGCTCATCATCGATTCCTTCCCACGAAAGACTCTGTGGCACCAGAAAGTTGGGAAAAGGTTTGGGTTTGGTTCAGCTTCATCTCCTGGAATATGTCCCAGAGGTCAGCAAGCACAAGGAGGCTTAGTCCTTACACCTAGTTCTCACAGTTCTCCCTCTTTAGCAGCAGCTGAGGTAACCTGTGAGAGATACCATCACCAGTGGGGCCAGGTACAGAGCTATGACTTGGATTTCTGCTGAAATACAGGAGCATCCCACTGATTTAAAGTGTCACTACAACTTTACATCCCATTTCCTATTCCTAGTTCTCCAGCAAAGATTTCAGGTGTTGATGTTCTCCAAAGATCTATAAAATCTGGTGCTATGACGCAGCAAAACCAGGATACAATAAAGACAAGTGTGCAAAACAATAGAAAAAAGTCCTTCCTGCCATTTACAGGAGACAGTTTTCTGAACAAAATAGCTGTCCAGCAATGAAGTAATGAAATCATAGAATGCAGCATGGAGTAAGGAATATTCTAGCTAGTAACAGAAATGCAGGACAAAAAAAGAAGTCTTGGGAATTGCAGCTGGAAGAAACAAGTACTGTAGTAAACACATACAAACCCACATAAAATATTAAAGTATCATCAGTTATACTGACATGATTTCACGCTAAGGATTCCTTGGCAGCCAATTATTTAGCATCAGAAATACAGCTCACTTATTGTGCTACAAATCTCAACTGACTCTAATAAGGAACTAATTAACAAAGATTAGCACCCTTTTTGTATAATGAGCCACAAAGCCAATCAAGACAAGATGATAACAAGATGCAATCAAGGGGTATTAAAAACAACAAAATAGTGCCTAAGACTAGAGAGAAATATGCTGCAAGAAAAAAAAATATCCAGCCAAAGAGGAATCTTCTTCCTAGGGAAGTGGTTGCTTCATGTCTTCAAATATTTATTCAAAATGTTGAAGAGAGGGCAAGATTTGTCTGATAAATAAGAATTTTTCAATGTTGCTGAGATTTTAGGGCTCTAGTAAAATCTTCGACCTGTTGTCTTACAGCACCAGTAGGGAGTTCCTAATTCCTTTGCCAGGGGATGTGATCCGTCTGCCCTGCATGCCCATGTACAGAAGTTAAATACCCAAGGGGTACCTCAGGTGTATCCCTTCCCAGGGCTACACTGGAATTCCCAGCAGAAGGCATCTCTCCTCTCCACGCGTCTCTCAGCTGTCAGGGAGCAGTCAGCTCAGCCGTGTCCAGCACTCAAAGATGCACCAAGTGCAAAAAAATGTGGTGGCACAAAGTAGTTCCTCGTCCACAACTGAGAGCAGATAATGAAACTCTGCCATGGGAAAACACTTGTGATGTTCATCATCCGTGACACCAGCATTAAATGGAGTCATTCTGAGACCTTGAAATGATTTAGGCTGTGACACCCAGGGATACCCTAAAGGCACAGTGTGTATATTGTGCAAACCAAGATTGAAAGTTTGGGTCGAACATGTTTCCTGTCCATTTTCCACTCTTTATAATTGCACTGATTCAGGGATAATCAGAAACCAGCAATTCAATCTGGCAGCAAAGTCAGAGGAGACTTTTTTTCCCCCCAATATTGCTTTGAAGCTATAAGCAAATCCTGATCCTTCTATTCCAAAACACTGAATGAACATCACAACAGGAGACAACAGAATAGAAGGAGCAGTGGTCTGGCAGAAAGGGCAAATAGTTAATTTGGGATGAGAATTTCAGTCTCCACAAGGTGATTGCATGGACAATCAGCCTCCTGGCTGTTCCTACAATGCCCTCACTTTTGCCAATACCCTTGAATTTCCACCAATATCCATGCATTTCCATGAGCAGGTCCATATTGATGAGACAGCATTTCCCAAACCAAAAATAAAATTTGTATTTGAAAGGCTTTGCCAATTAAAAATGTATTTTATTTAAATTAATTCTGTATTTTAGTCATGTTCTTGCGTAAGTCTGGGTTGAAATATAGTTGCTAAAGTTAAAAGAAGTTACAACTGAACCAACCCCAACTGATTTCTTCAGTGACACCTAAAGCTTCTATAAAAAGCAACATTTAAATTTTATTATAAATTTCTGCTAAAATACAGATAAAATAAAATGGGACACTTTCACACCTTGTCTGTATGAAGATCTAAATCACTACAAAATAATTCTCATTTTAATCTGAAAATAATTTAATTACTTCTAAATGGAAATAAGATATGAGTTACAAGGTACTGTATTCACTTAAAGGTCTGTGATCAGATCTGCTCTCAATAGGATATCTCAATCCATCAAGTATTTGCCCTGTAATAGAATTAAAATTCAACTCACAGGACATACTTTATCAGCTCCTTTTGTTTCACTGAAAAGATGTTTCACTTTCCCATTCCCCTATCAGACCTGAAGGCAGTGACAGAGCTTCTGTAAGGAATTCTACTTGCTAAGCCTGCATTAAGACTCAAGTGTGGAGAGGAATGCCAGATCTGAGATAAACCACACTGCAGGGTGCAGGTGTGGCAAGGCTGAACCTGGCCAGACCTGGCCACACACCTGCACGGAATTGCCCCCACCTCTGTGTGCCCACAAACCATCCCTGCCAACCTCCTGACCTGCCCTCTTGCCAGGCAAACACAGCCCCTTACCTGCTTTGTGGAACTTCCCACTCAACCTTGAGAGCGAAAAATAAAAAAGAATTTTCTAGAGAAAGAAGCAGCTGTGGACATTATTAGTGCTGTGGATATTCATATTGTGTCAAAATGAATAAATTACACACTATAATTTTATAATTATGCCTACATCAAATCACATAATGAGAGATCACTTCAGTAGTTCTGTACCTTTAGAGATAGCCAACGGACAATGCAAGGCAATTAAAATAAACTCAGGATCAAAAGCACCTGAAGGGGACCATAGAGCAAATGGGAACATGGAGCCACTCGCAGACTCAAACACCTGTAGCCAAGGGTAAGTGCACAGCAGCCTTTCCAGACATGCCACTGCATGCAGGAGCTCATTTGGAAAGTGTTAAACCTGGGTTCAAAAGCCTCCACTCCTTAAGGCAAATAATAAAGTATTCAGTCTGAGTACAGTTAAGCAGGTGCCAGAACGTGTGTAGGCTGGCGGCTCGTATCTGTGGAAGTTATTCCACTGTGGATGCCCATTTCTGAGCCTGCAGAATTTACCACCATGCTTTTACACACCTGTGTCTATGTGTCTGTCTGTGCACATTCATGAAGCTTCCCCTCTAAGTAAATACTGGGAATGTGAGGAAATTATGCATCCATTCTCCTTAAGTGTCTCTGGACACTTAACTGCAGAGAACATCTGAGGAAATGAAAAAGACAAAACAAAATCCAGAATGTTGAAAAAAAATTTGGGAAAAGAAGACATGGGTGGATGATGTGGATGAAAACATGAGCGTGAGATCACTCATAAAGAAAATGAAGAAAACATGCCCTCCTCTCTCTTTTTGCTTTGCCTCTGTGTCTGGGGCTGTATGAAGTCTCCCTGTCTAGATTTTCTCAAGGTTTTCACTTCAGAACTAGGAGCACACTTACTGGGATTTGCAAGCAAGCTTTCTCCTGCTACTGCCAAAACCTGTTGTCACTCCTAATTCCATCTTTCTCCTGTTCCTCACTCCACTCCCAGACACAGGAAAACTTCCAAAGAGCTCTAGGCAGACCAAGCTGCTGTCACAACAAGATAGGACCATCTGAGGTAAGAAGATTCCTGACACTATCCCTGAGGAGCAGCTCTGGTGAGCTGCTCCAGCCAACACCCACACCTCCAGCCCCAGCCCCCCTGCTCTGTTAGAATGGTCTAGCCTGTGTACAAAGGAAGAGACCTCCATATCTTACTCCCAAGAAAATCAGGCTGAGGGTTTAGTCCTGCATAGCCTTTGATGCCATACCTTGAAGCAGACAGAAGACATTACCTCTGTGCACACAGTCAGCAGACAGAGTCACCCCAAAAGACAGCATGTGGCACTGGGGAAAACAACAACTTCTTGCCTGCCATGGACAGGCTGTTAGGACTGGCTGGAGTCTCTGCTTGAGCTACATGGTGAGGAACAAAAAAAATCTCATGGTAATAAGAGAAGTGATGAAGGGAAGTGAGGCTGCAAGATAGCAGGACCAGACTGCTTCCACTTCCAGCACTAAGGAGAGAACAGCAGGAAAAAGATTTTTCTTCACTAAAGACTGAAAAATAGCTTAATATAACATCTAAAGAGCCAGAGGGAAATTTCATATTTCTTGCAGGTTGGAGAGGTAAGTACACTCTGCCCAGATGATAGCAAATAACAGTGAGTAAACAGCAGATACTACTTCGGAAAGTCTCACCAAATGCAACACCATTTTCATGAGGTGCAGATACAAAAACTGGACTTCATCAAGTGCTTTATGTGTCTAGGAGATCTGGCATCTTAAATGCATCAAAGCAAAGAAAAACCTTTCATTTTAGTGAACATCTTTTAAAAACTATTCCCAATTCCTGAAAGTGAAATTGTTACCAGAGTAACCCTAAATGCAGACAACTCTGCTGAAATTTGGGATGGTTCTCTTTCACCTTGTGCAATTAAGATTAACATCAGATGCTCCCAAAACCAAAATAAGGAGAGATGCCAGCTACAATACCTGTCCCCAAGCTTTTTAATGAAGTCCATTATTTTTACACAGCACAGTTTTCTTCCATGTTCTTATAAATGTCATTTTTCAACGTTGTTTTAAAAGAACTCTTAAGCTGCAATCTGAAGCAAGCAGGCACAAATGGGGCTTTGACACTATCTCTTCCATTAAAAAGTCTCCAAGCATCTAAAAACCTACTAATATAAAATTAAATCTTCAAAAGTGGCAATTTCTCCAAGCTGCTGCATTCCTGGTATCTTTTCTCTTAGTTTGAACCAGATTTCTTGAAGTTAGGGGCAACCAATGCATTTGTCACCTCTACAATGCAGACCAGGGGGTTTAGTAGCTGGACTATATGTAATCTCTGACTCAATCAGAGGAGTGGCAAGTTCTACATCAGCTAAAACCTGAGTTCAACAGATGCCTGGTAGCCTTCATGGTTTTTCAGTGTTTCTAGCAAGCTGCAAGAACAAAATAATTCTCACACCTTCTCCTCCACCCCTCAAAGTAGCACTCTCTAAATGCCTACTGGGTAATAGCTACACAAGCAGCAGGAAGCATGGTACACACAGAATTAACCACCCTAGACAAGCTGATTGCTGTTTGGCAGAATTGTAACAGTAAAGCAGGCAGCAGCACAGATCAGAAATTCAGATGTTAGCAAAGTACTCAGGAGTGCACCTGTCCTAGGGTGACTGTATGATGCTTGTACCCCCAGTTGTCTGTTCTGTTTATGCTGGACATTAAGTAATGCACCTTTAGGACACATTCTGAGTGTGAAGCAGGGAAAAAGAAGCGTGGAGCTTGTTTTCAGAAACTGCTTTTGCTCTCCTGCATTCCCTCTCCTGGGCTCTGTTGTCTGCAGCACGGATAGTGAGAGAGAGCTCTACTTTGCTTTTAGTTAGATTTTTTAGCTAGCCGAGGCAGAGAAGCTCCTCGGGCTGTGGCTTTTCTTTTTCTTGGAACTGTTTAAACCTGTTCTGGACTGAAAACCCAGAAAAACACCAGGAGCTCACACCTGTGGCCCACCAGGGCCCAGGACGCTGCATTTCCCAGTGCTGGAGGGGCTGATAAGAGACCGAGCAAGCCGAGCCACACCCCACGAAAGGGACTTTCTAAATTTGCCATCTCTTTGGAACAGCAAGAGCTTTCATTGTTTAATATTATTCAATTTTTATGCTTGTGAATATTTTGCTTGTTAAATAAACAGGTTTTTTCCACTTTTTCTCCAATGAAATCTTTTCCCAAACCAGTTGGAGGAGAGGCCACTTGAATCTGCCTTCTAGAAAGACCCCTGTGGCAGTTTCCTCTCCAATTTGCCCCAAACCAGGACAGCACCTTATAAATTTATTATGAAATGTATATAGACATCCCAGGAAATGTATATTTGCATGTAAGGTGAAATCTGGCTGCTAAGTTGGATGTAAAAGGAGAGTTATGAACCGTCCCCTGTCAGAGGAAGCACAGCCCTTAGAGAGACAATGGGCGGAGTGGGACATACAGTACCAGTGAAACAGAGCTCCTCCAAAGAGAAAAGTGAGGTTGTTGCTGAATTGGTTTTGCACTTGATAAGTCTCTAAGTAATTTTAAAAACAACAACTCAGCCTGTCGGAGAATTGCCTCCAACCCAGTTGCTCAGGGAGGGCTTTCAGGGAGTAAGCAAAGCAGGCAGGATTGTGCAGTGATGCCCATCCATCCCCACTGCACCATTCAGGGAAGGCGAATGAGCCTCCATCAGGGCAAAGGCTTGTCCACTGAAACTACCAGAATTAAGAGCTCCCTGAACTAATCCTAACAACACAGCATGGCTATGTCCTGAACAAAACATACTCCTTGCTCAGGAAGTTACCATGCTTTCAAAAGTGTGAATGTGAACACACAAATGATTTGGATTGGATTTGTAAATTCTTACCAGGTGAGGTAAGCTCTAAAGCTTTCAAAAATGAGAAGCCTGAGCCTTGTAAAATCTCCTCAAAAGACCTTTTTGAAGTATTTCCTATAAATTAATATTTTAACTCAGGAACTGCTTATGTGAGAATTATTTCTTATCTCAAGGCCCTTCAGCATGTCCAAATGGACAAATCTCTTTTGTTAGCTGTGCTCCATTACTCTCTTCTGAATGAACGCCTCTGGGATGGCTATAATAGATGTAATTTTTAACATCATATCTAGTCTGCTAATAAAATGATGTCACTGCAGAGAGATTTAACACCAGTAGGCCTCTCCAGCAAATTTTTGCTCCTGCTGTGTGGGCTAACTTCTGAATATATGGTTCAATCATATGGTTCTCATCCTGATATTTTTATTCCCTATTAAAAAAAAAATCTAATATGGTGCTACATGAATAGAGCTTTCTTACAAGAGTGCTAGTATCACAGACACCATGGTGAATAGACTCCTTGCTGTTATTTATCACTGTGTCCAGTCCTGGGTTTTGTGTTACCACCTGAAAAGCTGGGGCAGCCTGGGATCAGATGCTTTGCAGCAAGGTACCATTCAGTTGCCAGTTCAGTTCAGAACCCAAAAGGACACACCAGGACTGGAAATTCTGTACCAGTCCTCCTCACACCTTGGGATGACTGATTCAACATTTCTGAATCCATAAACATTTTTCTGATTGCAGGACAGATCTGAATTCTGTATGACCAGTCTTAAAAGTGTTTGGATGCAGGACAAACACTGTAACACTGTGCAGCAGTACATGGCTGCTGTTCTTTCCCAGGTTCCATTTTTTTAGTACTGGCATGAATCTAAGCTACTGAAATGTTGTCCTCCTGGCATATTACCAATTATATAAGAATTATCTGCTGGAGCATGGACTTTTTTACGATCAGCTCCAAATTCCCAGTTAAAACACCCTCTGAGATTGCATGATGGCTTATCCAAACGTGAAAAGTTTTTAGCCAAAGCCAAGCACAGAAAGAATTCAGAGTTCCCGCCCCAGTAGATAACAACAACTATTATTTTGAGTTCAGTCCCTCTACCTAAAGAATATTGGAAGCATGAATTTACTGGGTATCCTACGTTCTGTGTATAGAGAAGGTATGCTCGAGCTTTTGCTGGGAGGGGAAAGGACACACTCCAAATTTGCTAACTTGTTCAAAGCCGTGAGTTGAATAGAGCTGAAACCCTCAAGGCTCAATTCTTGGCAGCTTCCGATCTCCATGCAGCCAGACAGCCGCCATGGTAAGTACTGTTGCTACTTTCAACCAGATGTATTTTTATCATGCTGGGTCAATCGCTAGTGGGGAACAACAACTCATTCTCTGCCAGTTTGGCTTCTGCTGTTCTGATCCACTGACCAGAAGCACCTCAGTAACAGACAAAGATTTATGTCCACTAAAACCAGAGGCACTTGCACCCCAAGGGAATGTTCATATTCTTTTTCTTTTTCTTAAGTTATTGAAAGAAAATCCAGGTAGGTACAGTGCAAGATCTTTTACTGAACTGGGATTCCCACCTTCCCTTCTGGTTTTTGCAGAACAGAAATTATTGGGGTTTAAGTTCTGTTTTTCAACACCAAGTCTGTAAAACCTTCACAGCTTTCAAGAACAGTTTGGAATGTAGGCTTCTAGCAGAGAAAAGTGTAGTAAAATACACAACTGCTTGTATTTCTATCCGAAAAAGCAAAGCTGGAAAATATGTACACTAATTATAGGCTAAAAAGCTATATGACTCTCTTCAGATCAACTAGAATCTTACATAATTATTTTGAACAGATGATTATGTGTCTGCTGTTACAGGAACTCAGCAAAAAAACATGATTATTTAGCAGTCAGCAGATTCACAGAAAGCAGCCTATGGTCTAAGAATACAACCAACATGGCAACAGAGCAGTGACAGACATTATGTACTTACTTATATTACAGTTCTTTCTGCACTAATGCCAGAATTCAGAGTGCTTTGAATTTCAGTGATCAATAGAAAACTTGGATATTTTATTAAGCTGTTCTGTATTTCACAAAAATACCAATCTTTAATTAAAGGCCACTGTTTTTCAAGAACAACAGAACTAATTTTTTTTCCCCTCTTCATCTGAATGTGACTTGAGTTATAGCAGCCAGAATGATTCTTGTTTGAAAGGAATTTTTGTTATGCTTGGATTATAATGGCAATAACTCCCAAATTTAATAAGCAATTGTACAATTTCAATTGGAGTGAACAAAATATTTTCCTTGTGTTCCTTCCTTTGCAAGCAGGTACTGTGATTTTTCAGGCTCAGTTCTGCAGTACTGGCTCATATCAATATGCAATTGTTTCTAGGTGACCTGTGCCATTGCCTCCTCCTCTTCTGAGTGCATTCTTTGGACAGAACTGGTGGTGGGCTTTGCAGATAAATCCACTTCCTCCTCTGAGCTTTACCAGGTACTCATGAAAATTACTTTTACTTTCCTAGAGAGCAACTGTGGAACTGCCCCATCCTTAATCTGAGATCTACTTGTGGAAAATATTCAAAATCTGTGGATCTGATGTGGTTTACTCATGGTAACCAACTCTTCCCTCCTTCACCTCACACCAAATGAAGAAGCATCAAACAGTGCTGAGGAAGATATCAGTATTACAGGAACTATCTTAGGTGAGGAAGCCAAAGATCCAAACCTTACTTTGCATAATTACAAATATTATTTATAGCCAGAAAATTATCTCCTTTCTTCTTTTAACTTTGAAATTACCCTTAGCCAGCCAGCTTCACACTGCACTTAGGCTACTCACGGATCTTGTACCTAATCCTTCCCACACATTTCCAATACTTGTAATGTGGTGTTGAGTTTTGCTTTCAATGACAAAAAAAAAAAAAGACTGATTTCTAAAGTTGCTTTCTGAGGACCATTTTCTCCACTTCTTGTACTTAATTACTGCTTCCCTATTTTCCGAAACCAACAAAACTAGCAAATAAACTTTACTTTTTAACAGAAGACTACTGATGGCAAAAAAACAAGCAAAAAGCTGCAGGAAGATGGACAGGAGTGTGGGTTACACTAGAGCATGCCCCATTTCTAACGAAATATTACATTTGCTCCCAAATTGCTGTCAGAGGATACTACTGCACCGAACTGCCACTTACATGCAGTTTGATGGCAAGAAGCTTTGTACCAGCTGTTTAAAAAAAAAAAAAAAGAAAAAGGCAGAGAGAAATACAGTAAACCCAAATGCCTGTCTGTGCCAGGAGAATGAAAGAGAAGTGCATGGAGTCAGATTCCTGATTGGTCTCACTTTTTAAAACTTGAACTTTTGGAGGAGCAAACAGGTGTTGTAAATCAGAGGTAAGTTACACCAGAACTGAGCAGCGATTTACTCACGTACTGTTTTCTTAAGATATCATCTCCTTCTCCAAATCCAAGATCAAATGCTTCACAATGACAGGAAACTTTTCCAAAATCTTTAGCTATTTATGCTCCCAGTGACTAAACTGTCTGTGCGAGAGAAAAATTGAAACTCATTTGACAGACTTAACATCCCATGGACAGTCGTGGTGCTTATTTTTCTCTTGTTCTCAGCCTTGCTGAATTAGTTTCTGACAAACCGAAGCCAGACTGTGTCCACATTACTAAGTGACACTTCATTCAAGCTGTAGAGACCTATTAATCAGGTGTCCAAATCAGGCACACCAAGTTAAAGGACTGAGTATACAACTGACTTCTATTGTTCTGTTCCTGCTTTTCTCCTGAATCAATGGAAAAGTTCTGAGATAAGCATTTTGTAGACGTGATGGATGCCATAATTGTTAATTATTCCACCCATAACAAGACACAGAATAAATCACTTTTTGTCTGGTGACTGTCGCATCGAATTTGTAGAGCACAAAAGACACTGCAGATCTGTGATACGCCTCTGTTCTTCTCATTACATAAGAGATAAAGATATGCATACTTAATAAATACATTTATTTTAACAAGATGAAGACAGGCCTAATTCAAGTAGTAGCACGTTCTGAACCGCTTTTTTATTATCACTATTACTTAGTACATGAGCACAAGACAAGTTTTCTTTTCAAAATGGTCTTCACAACAGAGCATGGGGTTTTGCCATTTATGTTTCTAGTAGCTGCATCTAAATATGCCATTTAGAGATGAAGCTGCTGCACAAGTACACTTTGTTCAATAAAATAGCCAAACACTCATTTCTATCAAGAGCTCTGTAAGAAAAGTTTCCTTATTCATAAGGCATTGATTCAGCATAAGTGTCCTGTATACTTTCAAGTGTTTGGGATTAGAGAGCATTAGTGAAAAGGACTGGGTGTTTTACAACAACAGTTGTAGCTGGGGTGCTGTGATATCTGGAAAGCTGTGCTCTGACTTGTATTGCTGGAGGTGACCACAGGCAGCCCTGGGAGACAGAAGAAGCCTGCACAGGTTTTCACATGTACCCTCCTCTGAAACTCCATTTCTCTTCTGCCCAAGTCTTGAGATTGCCCTTAAGCATTGTGCTTGAATATTCTCCACTTCCAGCAGAATAAAACACTTGTTTATGTTTTGCTGAATGCAGCAGACAATTGGTCAAGGGATGGGCAACAAGTTCATGCTTTACCTTGGGCCCACAGAAATAAAGTAAAGCCCATGAATACCTCCTGACATTGTTGAGTAAGGAACTTCAGAGTCAGAGCTGACGCCAGAAAGCGCAAGCATTTGTCTATACAAGCAGAGAATGAGGAGCTCTGAGTAAGCTCACGTATGTGGTGTCATTTTAACAGCACACAACAAGATGGATGTGCATGCCTGCTCCTGATATAAATGCATTCCTACTTCTACTTTTGTTTTAGTGTCCTTCACATCTTTCTGCAGAGAAGATAATCCAAAACCTAAGTGAATAGAGTGTTTTGTAGTTAAGAAACAACTGTTTCATCCCTATCCTTTGTTATCTTTTGAATGAACTGCTTAACATAAACTTTTCATTTTTCATTTTTCTGCTAAATTCTCCAGGGGCATTTATTTTTAAATGGTTGGAAATTTCACAACAAACTTCAATTTCAAAACTCAAAACTTGATTTGAATTTAGCCCTGGATGAAGGCCTTTGCTGTGATATGCTTCCAAAATTATAACTACAAAATGAAGCAAAGACATTTGAGACTTGTTTACTGCATGATAATTTCCACAGCTGGAACTGCATATGTTTCTCTTTAGCTGGGGACAAAGAATGGCTTGAAAACTTGTTCTCCGTGGCAAAGGGAATTTAACACCCACCAAAAATCCACTCTCTTAGTGAAAATGGAAGGTTTTTCTTTCCAGCTCACCTCAACCCTTACTTTTTTAACTCTTTACCCTATGCATCTGAACAGCTCTTCTCCAGCACTGGCACCTATGCCTGCCACAGACCAAATGCTCACCTGCCCTCTGGTGGAACCCCACCGAGGACGACGCAGGTTCCTCTGATTAGCACCAACAGAAGCCAGGCTGCTCATTTCAGATGTTTGCCCCTTCAGTGGCACTGCGTCGCGGAGTGGCACATCTGTCGGGCTGCTACAGGTCAAAGGGACTGCCCCCGATGAAACCAGATTAATACGCTTGCTTTTGCATCCTGGATTTGCCTCCTGGTGTTGACTGGTGTAGAGCTCAGTCACCTTCACCTCAGGAAGGTGGCAAATACCCTAATTTCAGTTGCATGCTGCAATGGACTTCTGGTAAGCCCTGTGCTATTTCCTCAGCCGGTTACTTTCCTATCACCTATGCTTCTCACATTATGTTTTGCCACTTTAAGGGATTTTGGCACACAATAGCCCTTGTTGAAATACTTACATGTATGCTACAAGGTTGCTCCTTTTATGCCATGTCAGTGACTTACAAATCTTTCCCTTTGCAGCTGAAATTTCCCAGGCATGAACAGAGAACAGAGTTGATTTCGCTACTGCTGTTGCCATTTTTGTTGCAAGGAAAATACCTGTTTAGATGTTCCTCTTTTGAAGGTCAGAAACTCATAACCAAGGCCGCCGGGATAGGGGAACAGTGCCAGCCAGCCCAGCAGACAGCGCTGCGAGGATGCAGCACCATGACAGTGTGGTGGCATCTATCCTGTCCCTTGGGACAGTCATCACACTCTCTGACAGAGATGGAACAGAGCTACATCCCTCCACTGCTTTATATTACGTGTGCATCTTGCCTCCAGGAGTGATACGCAGCACCCACAACAACAACCCCATCACTGCAGCACCGCATTTGTTATGTTGACAAATGAGCTTCATACACGACATTGCAGCCCCATACCTTGGAGTGACTCCATCTTCCTCCATCCTTGCTATGGCTAAAAGGAAATTAGCATTTAATATGTCAAAAATGCTCCTGCTGTGAAAGGGTTTATGATAAACCCTTTAAATAATGATATTAAATATTTATTGGTGCACCAGGGCTTCAGATGAGAGGAGAACAGTTGCTCTTGTTGTTACTTGTGTGCCCTCTCCAGTGGCAAGGTCCTTGGCACACATGACAAGTGCAGGCTGAATCTAAATCAATTTTTTAAACCCACCTCCATAATAACCACCCGAGAATTAAACACAAAGGTCAGCACAAAGCAGCACTGTCTCCTTCATTTCTACTGCAGATTTGAGCTGGTTGAGGCCCTGGATTCTTTCAGGCACCTGTTTTAGCTGCCTCCTTCCATATCTCTACCAGGTCTTTGGACTGATTTGACTGTTGGTGCTGGGTCACAGATTGCATCTACTCTTTGGAGACACTCTATTTCTTTCTCCATGGTGATACAGCACAGCCTGGTTGTAAGTTCTCAGCCAGACATCCAGGCAGGCATTAGAATGAGAGAGACCCTCAAAGATGGAAACAATCTCTGGGTTTAATTTTCCTTTGCTCTGGGTTAACAGGCTATGTCATGTTAACATCCTATGTCATGGATTTGGAAATTTAAACTGCCACTTTCCACACTTGCAGCTGTTTCTCACATCAGCCTCTGGGATTTGACTGTGCTCTTATATTTAGTAAACACAAGAACAACAGAAAGATTTCCTCTAATTTAGGCATCTTTACTTGAAGATAAGGATGTGCAGTTTTGTTTCCTATTCTTATTTTTGTAATGTAAACTCAGCAAGCTGTTACTCATCAAGCATGTCACCAACAGGGAAAGCAGAGAAATGCAAATGCCTGTGAATTAAGGCAGAATCAGAGCAGTAAAAGAACGCTAAGCCAAAATCAATCCTATTTAAAGGATAGAAACATGCCATGAGGTATCCAAATATAATTGATAATATTCTTGAAATGTAGTATTTTTACCAAAATGAGCACTTATCTATTTTCCTTCCGCACTCAGAAAATTTAAAGAACAGCATGTAATGTTCAGATGAAAACATATGCATTGTACAGTAACTTCTTTTTTAACCTAGACTTTATTATCAATGTTTTAAAATGTCATGCTGTAGCAATACTCTTCTATCTTGCAGCTCAGTTCTTTTCACCCTGGTACTTCAAAAGAAATCCTAACAAGAGAGGTTGGTCATTTTGTAGTGTTAGGGGAAAAAAATAAAATCAGTCTCTGTCATACTGAAAACATGAGAATGGTTCGGAATCAAAGGAAGTGGATGTCATCAAAGGTCCAGAGAGAAGATGAATAGCTTCAGGAAGGACATGGGCTTTTTAATGCAGTTTAACATTGAGAATGAATGTAAATATCTTGCCTGGTTGTGCAGAGAGATGGAAGATTTGTGGGGAAGGAGAACAGGGAGAGATATAATGTACACAGGAGGGTATATAGCAGACACTGCAGACTGGAACCTGAGTGTTTTCTTCCAAGTTTTTCTTGAATTTTGACTGTCTGTTACAGTAAACAGCCCCAATTATATTCAGCTGGATTGACACATACAGAGCTCAAGGCTGGGAAGAAGAATATTTCAATAAGCAGCTAAGTTACCGTAGGCAGGAGGACATCAAGTTCTAGTCTCAATTCCTCCTCCTTCTGACATTTTGAAATGTCAAGCTCCTGTCCACATTGCTGCCTTGTTTCCCACCTCATCTACAACTGAGAAAGGGAAAGTTACCTGTTTACTGCATAAAAAGGACCACAGGATCACAGGTGATTTTTCAAATGAGAAATATGCAACTACAAAGTCAATGTAATGGTGCAAGTGTAGGTTAGGAACTGCAGTCTGGTCATTTTTATGTTCTTATTTGAAAAACATACATTTTCAAACACCGCAGTCCTGGGAAAAATCAGCAAGGGCTCCACACTGGATGGGGTCTGTCTGCAGCACCTCCATCCATGGCTGGCTGCATTGTGGCGTTAGGCACCACAGGGGGCTTCACATGAGTACCAGGGCAAGTTACAAGTTCCTGCCACCTTCAGCTGATACCCCATGTCAGCAGCTGTGTCAGGGAGAAGCACCCAAACTCAACAACAAAGCTCTTCTCTTGCACCGAAGAAAAGCTGGTGCAACAACACAATATTTAAACTCTCCAAAGTCCTTATTAAATGTGACAGCAACAGCTGTAGCAGCTTGAGCACTGACAGAATGAGAGAAAGAATTAAAGGCCTTTTGAGGGCTAGAAAAAGAAAGCAAGCACCATTTAAAATATTAAAATGAGGTCTGGGCTGACAGGGAATATAGATCTTGTGGCAGATAGCCAGAGACTTCGGAGGTCTCAAAGCTGTTTCTCTGACCCTCCCACAACTTAATGGAAAGGAACCAACTTTCTTTCCAGTCCATATCTTCTACATTAAACTAATATATATCATTCGCACTCCTTATCTTCAGAGTATGATGTGTACAATTAACCTCTCCCCCACATCATGAGCTCCAGCTGAAATAAACCTCAGTATTTGCTTACAAAATGCACAATTCCCATTGCAATGTCAGAACAGTAGATAGTGGGAAATAGAATTATTCATTTTTGGAAGGTGGAGAAAAAGCAGACCTTAAAACCCAAAAAAGAGGCATTTTTCCCCACAAATAGAATGATTCAACATGTACATAATAGCTGCGCTCAGTTTCCATGATTCTGCTTTTCTGGAATGAAGGCATTGGCAACTTTTCTTGAGGGACTTGTTGGAAGTATTTCCATGCTTTAGCATACTGCTTCAGTCATGTGGCCATGATCTACAGAAACTTGAATAGTCCTGTATAGGAAGCCACTAACATGGAAGAGAAATTTTTCATGGACAAGTTTGTTTAAGACAAACAGTCCCCAGTGAAAAAACTTCAGTATATGAGTAAACAATGAAACATTTCTTTGTGTGGAATGTATGAAACCCGTTAAAGGTGAGAACTTAACAGGCTTTGTCACTGCTAGGAGGTGTAGGAACCACAATTCTAACCCCTGAGGACTGCACATTTCCAGACTGACCTCTTCACCATCTTCTCTTCCCAGCAGCAGTCTGTGATCACAGTATTTCCTCTGAGTGCTGCACTGCCCAAAGCTTTAGGGCAGCTTCTTTGTCAAGCGATAGAAAAAGTCTTTTAGCTAGAAAAGCAGTGAATTCTCTCCCTCTGGAGAACAACACAGAAAAGCTGCATTTTTTCCCAGAATGGAATTCTTACTATGAAGGGGAAGAAGAATTTCTTAAGGGGGCAAATGCTAATAGTCCTCTCTGATAAAATGCATGATTTTTTCTGAAAAGTCTCGTTTCTGCATCAGTCTGATACTTTGGTTAGGTTTTTCACCAGTTGCAAACAGACTTTTATAACAGAAAACCAAGTAACTAAGGTCTTCCTCTCTCCCCATCTCATCCTTCTCGTTGTGTATCTGAGGTCCATCTCTCTCACACTGGCATCCACACCATGCTGAAGGACTCACTGCACATCCCTCTTACTTCATTTACAAATTAAGTTGTATTTCTGCAACCTGTGCATATCCCAAGAGAAGCACAAATGGCATCTCTAAATCAGATTGTTTTACTGTACGGTCACGCATATCAATATTTAGATAATACTCTCCTTTAAAACATCTGCCTAAATACAGTTGCTACGGCCAATTAGAGGTTATAGAGCTGTCGTAGCCCTGGCAGGGTCTTGTTCCAGGTGCACATCTCATCTCACATTAAGGAAGTAAAAGCAGCATGGTAGTGTATGGCAGAGAAGCTATAGGGGCATACAAAGCTTATGGCAAACTGGTTCCTTCCCTGACAGAAACTATAACCTCTCCTGGTCCAGGATGGGTGGCTCAACTCTCCGCAACTGGATTGTTAATGTGATACGCACTGTATAAAGATGAAAAGCCATCTGGTGCTTGGATATAGCCTTCTTCAATATAACCAAAGCCCTCATATCATCTCAATCGATTATGAAATTATCTCAGACCAATTCCTGGCAGACAGGTACCCACACTGGAGAACCAGCACCAGCCAAGATAAAGTAAAATCAGAGACCACACAGACCGCACTGCCCTTTCTGAGGAGAAACAGTCCTTTAGGTCCGCTGCATGGCTGTACCAGAAAAAAACAGAGGATAAGAACCCAAAGCTGCCTTAGAAATTTATGGCTATATTGTTTATTAATTTTACTGTTAAATCATTTCGGTTTGCAATTCTGCACTTTATATTTCCTGCACTTTCTCAGAGTACTTCAGCCCAGAGGGCTTGTCATAAAAAAGACCTTGGAGAGCTTTTCATTTTAAGCCGAAGAAAAAGATGAAAGTTAAATCACTTACTGTTGCATTCCCATTGGCTGCAAATTGATTCTATTTACTGAAACATGCTTGCATTGCAAAAACCACTAAACACACACTGTAAATAAGTCAGTACATGTAAGTCTAATGTAACAGAGTAGCTACTTAGCCCTTTGAAATAGGCTGGAGTAATAAACACCTAAATATGAAGTCAGTTGAATGCTTATTTTTCTCTTGCTTACAAAAGGTCAATCAATGCTATCAAAGACAAAAAAATAGCTTGGTTGGTGCTGATGAAAATTAAGAACATATTTTCCATGCTGCTCCATGATATCAAAGACAAACAAGGTACTTAACACACACAGCATATTTCTGTTTGTCCTTTCAACTTAAAAATTGCAAGGCACAGAGCAAACATCAGGAACTTATTAGCTCCAGTCTTCTGGTGAACTTCATAAGAGCAACATCAGAGCCTGAAGCAATACTACTACTGTCAGATCTCATAAGCTAAACAGGGTCAGGCCAAACAGGCACTTGAATAAGGCACCTTTGAGGATCACATCACTGCATCAAGAAATAATGCTGACAATTCAGTAGTGAGCACTATTCCTTCCACAGCAAAACTTTTCATCTCAGATATACAGCTACAAGTGCCAGGCAGCACAAACCAGTTTTGAAAGGTGTCAACACTGTGCTGTGAAAAAATAATCCTGATCTTTCCAGCTCAAGTTAAAGCAGAGCTATTCACCTATTAAAATTTCTCAAGTCATTTCAAAGGAACAAGACAGTCATTGCTTCGTGTTCTCAAGCTGTTCTTATGAGACAAAACATTAGGCAAGATTTGCAGTTTCTCTGAGTGGGAAAGCCGCATTTTCAGTGGACAAGGCAATCTGCTCACTCAAGTGTATCTATTTTACCATTAGCAAAATGGTTTCAGGGGCAGTGTTATTTTGTGTCTGTGCATCTATCTGCCTATCTATATTTAATAAAGAAGAAAGAGCATCCAGCCTACACTTTCATGATGAAGGAAGTCTCCTTTAACACAGAAAATGAAAACATACAAGTTTCTTTCAGTGTGTGTGCTTTACCTCCCCATTGTGGGCAAAACCCCCTAAATCCTATCATTTATACTAAGTCAGCTCCACTACTGAAAGCACAATACACTTAGAGAATGTGGCTGAGCAGCTCCTGGAATGAACAGCAGTTTTTTAAGTGGGAGCTCATATCTGACATTTACAGTATGTAGTCAGTGATTCAGCGAGCTACAGTTGCTGTGCACAAAGACAGATCATTGGAGAAATGAACAACCCATAACATGTGTGGAACTTGGCCGTCCACATCAATAAATTAGACAATACCAAATAATCAATGCTACAAACTGCAAACTGCTGATTTAAGGTGGAAGGAAAAAGCTATGATGTTCAAGAACATGACAGAGAACTAGGGGGCAACATAGGTCAATAAAAACTAATGCTATTTGCCATTCTAATTACTTTGCATGTTCATGAGCCAGGAAGGCAGGCTGTGGAGCTGTAAGTAAAGTGCCAAGAGTACTGACACTATATATAATTCATAGACTGCAGCATATTGCTACATTTCTCACTGCCCTTAGAACTTGCCATTTCTCCAGCAGATACGGAGGTAATACTTAATGTTTATCTTCCAAACTCATTTTTCATGAACCCTGTATTAACAGGTCACTCTGGTGAATGGAAATGTCATCAATCTGGATCACTTGAGGGACTGCAAACAAAGGAGCTTTTATCCTTGTGGGTATATTTTGTTGTCACTTCAACAGTGACACAGTTTGCATGGCAACCACGAATGGCACATGCATCCCTGACACTGTTCAGATTCTCACCTCACAGCCTCTGATGAGGTGCTCTTGAAACCAGAAGAGTTGGTCCAATTTATCAAGACCTTGCTGGGTGTCCGGTGAAAAAGAGATGTTAAAAGACAGAACAGGACTGGCACATCTTCCAAGTGAATGGGCACCCTCACTGTACTGATACCATGCTCTGGACTGAATTTTCTTGTTGACTCTTTGCAGACACAGAAGTTGCTGCAGATTTTTTTTTTTTTTTTTGCATGGTTGAACAAAAAATACTCTGAAAAAGGCAAAGAAATTGCTCCATTTTCCAAATGGGGTCACAAGGAAATGGACACATTTCTCTTGCTAGATCATACTGGGCTTTGCCTGAGGTAGATAGAAAAACTAAAGTCACTACAGAAATCAGTGGCAATAAAGTCTACTTCGACCACAGAAACATGCTTAGCTGCCTAAAGGAGTTAAGAGCATGCCAGACATAACAAATCAGAATTGAAATTAAAGTTTTAAGATAAATACTTTACTGTATTACAGAAAGCTAATATTTACAAAACAAAGACCCTGGTAAAAATTAATACAAATCACAAAAAATATATCAAAAGAAAATTCCAATTGTTGGCACTTCCTATACGTAGCTTTAAATAGATAGTTATTTTGGCAATGGTTTGAGAACCCAGCTGTGAAATTCATTTCCTGGTCTTTAAGTACTGTATTTGTCAGCACTTAACCCATTTCTGCCTTGCTTTCTCTCACAGAAAGGGAGGTTTCCTTTAGAAAATAAAAATACTAGAAGATGCAATGCATCATTTATAAGAAAGTGCAGCAGAGGAAATGCTAAGAACAGTATCTCCTACCACAGATATTTTAAAGCCTGGGAGTCTCAGTAAAAACTTAATTTGGGCAGGCTTTTTGCTGTCCCTTGCATTTAATGAAAAAGTGATTCCCTGACTGTGTCAAGATATTGCAAAGAAGGAGAAGAGATGAAGTCTTGCTATGGAAATGTGTAATTTATATGAGCAAGTAAATGTCACTTGAGATATGATGTACATGTCATATATTTTAATGTGTCAATATTATAAGTGAACAGGAAGGATTTTCTGTTCCCAAACAATCTGCCAGCAAGTATCTCTCCCAGAAGTAAAAAACTTCTGCAGGTTTAACCTCTTCACTTTAAGATTTCATTTCCAAATTAACAATTATCTAATTTTCACAGTTGTTAGAACTGCAGTCACAAGCACATTGTTTTTTTCTTTGCCTTTTGTTTTGTAAGTATCTTCCCAGGAACAACTGGTTTCTCCAGATTCTTTTCATTTGTTCTCTTTTGGACTCAAATATTGGTAAAAGTTCCGTTATGAAAAAAATGTTAAAGGGTGTTTTCCAGAAGGAAAGGCCTTTCTGCATCTACCACTATAAATGCAGTCCATTAGTCAATGGAAGGTACTAACACTATGAACGAAAATGGAAACTGAAAATCTTACCAGTTTTTAATCCCCTCACTGCTTACATTACATTTGAGGAAAATCTGAAAATGCACACTTTATTTCGAGCTCAGCAGCCCTGGTTAATCATTGTATCTTTCTTTGTGACGCTATTTGGGTAGTGATACCTAAAGCCACCATGTCACACAGGCAGGTGCCAGGAGAGCCACAGTTTGAGCCCACTTTTCCCTGCATTCTCCCAGGCCAAATTGTGAGAGGCAACCTCACATCAGCCAAGGAAACGGGGTACAAACATCCATCACCCCCTTGCTCCAGGAGCTTTCTGCACAGGGATTTGCTATCTGTATTACAAACTATGGGAAGGAGTTTCTGACTTATGGATGAAATAGTTTGTTAAGAACAAAAATGAGTGTTAAGTGAAAATGGCAATATTCCAGTGTTCCCTGACTGTACTCCACCAGCCCCCCAAGAAGTTACAGGGAGCAGGAGTTGGGCCTTCGGCTGGAAACTGCACATTTCCTGCCAAAAGGGAGCTCTGGTTGGAACACTTGCATGGGATACAACAAGGGACAGGCATCCTGGGCCATGTCAGAAGTGGAAGGGACTGCCAAGCTCTGGGAGTGAGCTGAACGTTGCTCACAGCAGGCACAGACAGGCTAAAGCTGCCAAGCCAGGAGAGGAGGGAAAGAATAAAAAGCATGTCCCTGGATCCTACAGCTGCTGACAGCTTCAATAACACTTTAAAATTATGCTGAACACTAAACAGGGGAAATTTTTCTTTTGGAGATGTGGACCTAAACAAACAGAGCACTCAAGAAGGAGCATCTGCTTCCAGGAAAAGGGAGACAGCTCCAAGTACAGCAAATACTTCCCTTGCCCGCCAGCACTGGCCTTGCAAGGAAGTGAGGAGGAGCAAACCCTGAAGGCCAGAGCAGCTACCACCATCCACATGTCACCATGTTTTACCTTGGAGTGCTTTGCAGGCTGTTTCATCAGGAAAATCCACAGGCCGCTTTAGGCTTTCCTTGAAATGTTTTATGCTTTATTTGAGACAACAGACTCTCTGACCCATGACTGAAAATACAAACAAATAAGGGAGAGGAGAGCTAATAACTCTCTTCAGAGCTACTGGCCAAAATCAACAATAAAACACCACTGCACTTCAAGCAACTCCCAAATCCCACCCAGGGATTAGGCGAGATATTTGGTGTTTACAGGAACCAGAGCTTGCATTTGGGGAAAATTCTGGTGTCTCACAAGAAACTTCCTGCAAAACATCAATTAAAAATAAAATTAACAAAACATTTGAAACACCTAATTTCAGAAATGCTGAAAAATTTCAGTAATATACATTAGTAGCTGTATGTGTTATTAAAAATAGTACAGCCACAAGTCAAAATAAAATATATCGGCTTACAACAAAGAAGTAATTTGACATAAGAAAATCAGAAATTCAAAGTGTTGCAGTGTGACCTTTGATGTTAAAATTACATAAATGGAAATGAATGTTATTTTCACACAGTGCTCTAATTGATGTTACTGCCTTATTTGATGATTAAATGGCGCTAACAATAGCCATTTCATCCCATTTCCAAAGAAAAGGCTCTGAAGCTCATAAAATAGAGCAACAGTGGGAAAGTGGGAGCATGTCCAGCCTCCATCAGGATCCGGAGGCTCTGCCTTCTCTGCAGAGTGCAATGCCTGGCAGAGATGTCAGAGTTAGTTTGGGTACCAAAAGCCATGCAAACAAGTTAACTGGTGTTGTTGTTCGACACACAGACACACACTCACTTTGGTGAGAAGGCATGAACTGTTTATTACAAAATCTGACTCCACTTCAATAGTATTTCTACAAGGGCCAGGGATTGGGGGAGAAGGTTGACACCTCTCCCCATCCCATTGGTCAAGACAACTGTCCATCAGCTGTCCATATCTCTAAGACAAAGAATGTAAACTACCTAGACTAAAGGAAAACGTTGCTTCTATTTATAGCACCTGTGTACAAGAAACAACCTGAACTATGAAACTGTGAGACACAAGAAGGCTGAAAATTCAGGGTGACAAACTGGCTCTGCTGGAAAAGCTCCTTCACAGCTAACTGAGGAACCCCTGCACATCAGAGCTCAGGCATGTTCCAAGCACAGGACCTGTCACTGCACAGAACTCCTGGGGATGTTCAGTGCAGCTTCTGCTCCTCAGCCACCTGCTTTTTTAACCTGAGTCTTATGCTGGCCCTGTTTTTACTTACATCTACAAATCATTTTCAGAGCTCAGTGACCTTTCAGAGCTAAACTGGATTTTTCCATAAGTAACTACTTAAGCAACACTGAACCATTTCATAAATTCATTGCAGTTACTAAACTATTTATGCCAAAAAACAATGCTGCTGGGAGGGAGTCATAATTATATGTTTTCAGATTTTTAAGCAAACACCAACTTGTACATTTGACACCATAAAAGTAAATCCCTTATAATAGTCTCAATTCCAAAGGACTTGTTATGACTTCCATGCTTCAGCTCAGTTTAAATAAGCTTTTAATTTATCTTAACACTTTTTGCTGTGGTTGTTCTGGAAACTGTCAGCAGCCAAAAATGCTGTCAGTCAACATGTCCTTTGTATGACTTTGGTGACAATACCTTATCCACCATAAACTGATAAGGCCTAGAGTGCTTTTATGGATTACTGCAGGTATAAATTTGACTCCGATCAGCACCTAGTAAATGCATCCAACATGTCACTAGCCCCAACTTCTGATAATGTAAAGTAGCATATCCAGTTCACAGGGAATTAAAAACGGGCAGAAAAACAACCACTACCAAACGGTGGACATATTTTAACTCATACCCTTACTTCTTTTGTGGTAGATTCTCTCTCTCTATAGCACTAGAGCTGCTGAAAAGTCCAACTAATTGTTTGCCCTTCTAAATCCAATTCACCCCCTTGGTTTAGCAATAGCAAATCACCATCAACTACTTTTGCTAATAAAGGGGTCCCAAACCCACAAACAAAATCTGGCAACAGCAGCAGGTGTAATTTGAAAAGTGAGACATGTAATGAGACTTGAAAGAATTTAATTGAAAAACTATGATCAAAGAGTGAATTCAGGCAGAATCATTCAACTCAAGTAGCCATGTGGAATAATTTGTCATTTACAATGGTCAAAACAGATATTGCTGCATAAATGACTTTTAGGAACAGCCAGGCATTTTAGCAGCCTGTGAAAAATATGCCAGAGTAGAGGGTGAAGGAAACTTGGAGGACAGAGCTCCTGGACAGAGTGGTCCAGTAATTCCTGCATGTCGCTCCAATCCATCACCAGCAGTTTATGAAGTTGGTCAGATGGCCACCTTCTGTTGTCATACTGGAAAATAATTCACCAGTACAAGCTCACAAATCACCTCTTTCCACAGGCAGCAGAAAGAACAAGGCAACCTCTCCTACTAGCACAGCTGTCCCTGAAGAAACACATCCCTGCAAAACAGCCTCATCTGCCAGGGGCACCTGGGCCACGCCGTGAGAGCAGGTCTTGCTCCCTACTCAGAGGCATCACCCTTTCCCAAACCTCCAAGATATGTCTCCTTCCATTTTCTTCTCGGCCTGTGCCCTTACAGACCAGTGTTCCAAAGCAAAAAGAGTGCTGAAGAAGCAGATAAACACAGCAGGTGTTTTTCACAATGTTTGCTTTTCACCCTCAAAGCTACTGAAACATTGCTGCGTATCAAGACAGAGTAAATTTGTTGGTAGGGCTGTTGGAAAACAGGAGGATGCATAAATTGCCCTTCAAAACCAACATTACTTCCTACATCTGGGTTTTTTTTCTTTTAATCTGAATAGTATAACTGTTCTTCAATAAAAATTGGCACGTACAATATGCATTAACATGCTTTTGATTGTTGATATTCTTGAATAACTACAATTTTAGTAAATTCTAATAATGCAGATTATCTGTAATTTTATATTAGTGCATTCAGTTTTTTTCTAAATAGGTGCACTCTAATTTATTATCTAATTAAAAATGAAGTTTCTGTTACATTTTTACACTTTAGAACCCTAGATCAGTTTCTAATCTCTCTTGTTTGTCACACCAAAGCTACCAAGAAACAAAGTGAAATGGTATCAATATAAATTTTTTTTTACATAGACTGAAGGGTTATGTGTTATTTGCTAAGAGATAACACTGTTGTCATGTTTCTTCAGCAAAAAAAGGCTGACAAGACTTGTTTCACATCTGTCTGCATAATATAACAAGCCCATGAAGAAATAGTGATGAAAAAGCTGGTTTGTTGACAATCTATTATTGTTAAATGCACCCAAACACCAAGATTTAGGCACTGCTCATTAGTGCTGTATTGTAGCTCAGGATTTTGTCCCTATAAATACTTCATGTCAAAATATTTTTCAAATATATTCTGGGCTGCAAGCCTTTCCCTTACAACCCTGAAGAGCTACAGCCTCTGAAGCCTTTTATCAACTGAATCACACTCAGTTGTTCATTACCCACCGCAGCCAGACGATGACACTGCCAGCCCTATGTCCAGCTGCCCCTTCCTGCAAATGCCATCTGGCTTGTTTGCCTTCTGCTCTGCTCACCTGCCAGTACCACTCAGGTCCCTCTGCCTGTCTTCCTCTGGCCAGGCATCACACACTGATAGCTTTCAGCTTCCATCTACGACTCCTCTCTTTCTTAGAAAGGTCTCTTTCTTACAAATTATCTCACACAGTTGCTCATATCATGACTTAGTCACGAAGTGACCCAGAAGAAAGGGAGGAGGAACTGCCCTCCTACCTCTAAGTGGCCCACTGAGATCTTCCATTTGGGTCTGCAAAGGCTGGAAGGCAAGACATAATCCAAGGAAAGCACATGCTGTCCTTGCAGCTTCCTGCCACAGGCACAGCTACTCAGACAACTGTGTTGACACTTTGGCACAGGAAGTTAAAGCAACACCTTCTAACAGATCTAATGACATCACTGGACTTTGCTGGATAACTAAGTAATAAGAGCAGGGTTGTGTCCCCCACTGGAAGCCTCTACTTGAAATAAATCCTCAGGTAACATTGATATAAATACCAAATAGGCAATCATCCTTCACTCGGCCCGCAATTGCTCTCTTGTCTGCTGTTAACTTTGATCAGGCTGGCTTCTGGGATCACATCTTCAGCAAAACTGCTGCATTTGTCTGAAATCTCATTAACTATTCTGATTAGTTATACCAACAGCAAGTTAAAATGGTGTGTCTGGCTCCTGCATCTTGAAATTTTCCTAAAGCTTTTGATGTAACTCCTGTTATGACAGCACTGCATTTATTCTGATTTCAAGTTTCACTTTAGATGCCCGTCCTGCATTTAGCTATGAATAGCTAATATTTCATATTGCTACTTATATAACTACCATAATCTTCACAAAGAACTAAAAACCTCATGTACCATATTTGATGTGACTTCAAAGAAGAAAAAATCCTTGTCTTACAATCAAGAGATAAATAACTTCATCCACCAAACTGGTGTACTTTGTACACCAGTACTGTGTACTGTGTGTTTTAGCAAACACCTGAAAGACTACAGGGAATCTAAGCCAGCTTCCTCTCTCTCCATGGCAGTGCATCTCTCCTTGCTCAAGGGAGACATGGAGTTACCTATTTCGCTTTCAGCGTAACTCTTCAATAACAATTTCAGGTAATCATGGCTGCTAGCAGTGCCCAACAGAGCCTTTCTGTTCAAAATCTTTATCTTAGAGGAACTCAGATACTTACCAATAAATGCCAATTCAGGCATAGTAATAAGTACCAGTAATAGAAACAGCATTACAAAGCTCCTTCAGAGGAAAGCAGCAGGCAAGATCCTTCTCTCCACATCTGTGTTGCAGGCTAGCAGAGACAATTCTACACCAGTCTTCAGCAATATTTGCTAACAGTGATTTCAAAAACCAGCAGATTCAGAAGTTAGAACTCTGGTTCTCCCTCTAGCTTCTCCTGGTACAATATTTTGATGAGAACTCATTTTCAGACAGATTAAAAATGGGGCCCAGTGCAACACCAATTCTATTACAAGACCTGGACATACTGGGATGAGTCCATGAAGGACCACAACATTTATTCAGCCAAACCCCTGAGAATGTCATGCACCTTCTCCCAGCTGTGATCTGACCTCAGGATACCTCCACCTGGCTTGTACAGCCACAAAACACAAGCAATCCTTTGCTGGTTGTTGTGCAAGTTTTCTTTGACCTCTCCCTGACAAAGATTTAACAGGAGAAACAAACTTGCTCAACCAAGCTGTGAGATAATATGCTTACATGGTTCTACTACAATTGTTGTTCTTATCGACATTTTTAGGTTTTCATTCACCTAATCTTACTTGCCTCTTTCAGATATCTAGAGAGATTCAACCAGCAAACATGTAACATCAGATATGTCTCCCAAACATTTCCATCTGGAAAAGGTGTTTACAAACATGTGTGCTTTTATAAACTAAACAAAATTTAATGCGACATGAATTCACACCAAATTAAAAGGGGAAAAATCTTCTGCTTCTCAAGCATTTTGCAAAAAGGCGAACACTTACATATTACATACTTACATTTTAAAGAATTCAGATAATAAACTTTTCAATAAGAGAAATAATTGTAATAAATACTATGTTTAGTTTAGGACAAATTCCTTAAATTGTGAAGTATAAATACACCATAGTGTTTAAATAGTCAAGAGAACATGTGATTTCTAGCAAGGTCATGATGAGAGGGAGAGCGTAGAATATCCATAGTGAGGAACTGAGTTAAATGCATCTCATTTTCACTTTGTCAAACTTAGTTCACATTTTGCTTGAAGACCAGCATGCTACTTAGGGTAGCAACTATCCACAAAGCGGGTATTATAACTTCATTCATTATATCTTATCTCAGGTCTAGGGTCAAGTAGGTCAAGTCAATATTTTAGAGTCCTGTCCATGGTCCAAAATGGGCAATAAAGGGTCACATGATATAGAGTACACAGCGAAAAATAACTCAATGAGGAATAATGATGAGTAAAAATCAGATTCCACTCAAAATGAAGGGAAGACTTTTTTTTCAAGAACATATTAGAAACATCATATGGAATAATTCAGCTTGATATTGGAAAGAAGAATTCTACCAGTCATTTATTTGAGTAGGGTCCTGGTTTAATCAGTATGTGGGGAAAATACCTAACCATTTGTTCTCTTCTGGTTTTCTGCGAAAGGCTGAAGGAAACCTCAACTGTTTCCAGGTACTTGCAAAGTTCCACAGACAGCAAAATAATAATTATAGATGTCATACTGTATGGTGAGATGAAAAGGGAGCATGAATATATCAGCAGACAATACTTTATTTAGCTGTTCATTTTTGGTACCTGGCAAAAAGACAGAAAAATACTGTTGTCTGGTAAATACTACATGGAGTCAGAACCATAGAGTATATGACCTCCTGACAAGTGGGCTACTCTGTTTTGAGAGTCCAATATTGCTAACTTCATTCTTGGAATAGGTTGTGCCGTACTCTTCACTAGACAATCCCTAGACTAGAAAGCTGATCAGAAATTAAATGAAAGCTTAAAATTATGGAGCATTTCCAGGTTTTGTACAGAGCAAAAGGTAGAAATACTCTTCTGTGGAATTTTAGAACATCTTGGTATAAATTTCCCTGAGTCTGCGACTGCTCAGTTACTGGGATTTGCTTTGGACTTACTTCTATCAAACAGATTCACTGACAGATTTCACTGACACATGAACACCATTTTTTTCTTATTATTTCAAAGCTTTATTTTTTTTCCTATTGGCATAAAAAAAAGATTCTTACCAGTAACCTTCAATTCAACCGTCCTTCGTATAAGCTTGCCTTCAAACTTTAGTTCACAGGTATAATTTCCTCCATCTTCTTCCTGGACCTCTTGAATTAAAAGAGTATTTCCTTTCTGAATTACAACGCTTCTCCACATTTTTGGCTCACATTCCTGCAGGAAAAAATCCAGTGCCAAAATTACCTGGCTTGTACAACATAAGACAGTGTTGCCTGATCAGATTTTCAGTATTATACATAAGGAAACAACCACCTAGATATATTTTGCAATTAAAAATTCAAATATAATTTCAGAAAGCAGAGAGATCTGAAACTAGAATTAATTTGAAGACTGAAATAAAACAGAAGTTTTTTAAGGTTCAGTTATTCCTACCGTATCACATGGGCTGTGTTTAATACATGGTGCCCTCTAGCAATGGTTAAGTATCTTCTTTTTCTTCGTAACAACTGCCAGGACCTCTCCTTTAAGACGGACCATTAAAATATGTCTCTATTTGAAGGGAGTAAGGGCAACATCTGTTAAGAGCTAGCCTGAAGGCAAATTTCAAACACAGTCCCAAGCCAGAACCATTTACCAACAGAAGAAAAGCAGGAAGAACAGCCGTTTTTTGAGAGAATTCAGAATTCTCGTTTCCTTACAGCCTTATTTCTCATCACTGGCTTCTTCAACACCTGATGAACTTTGATTCAGCCTTTTCCCATCACCAGGCACTGTGCAACATCACCCCCAGAATCTGATGCAGGACATGGTACTGATATCCTGCAACTCTGACAGGCTTCACCCACAGAGTCTGTAGCTGTTGTTTCACAGATTTAGGTCCATTGCTAACAAATTGTGGTCCTACTGGAACAGCATTTGAGTCCTTCTGGATAGAGTGTGATACAGTGCAAGAAGCAGCTCTCCCCATCCTAATACACTGGATCCTTGCAGGCAGATCAGTCACCCTCCAAATGAACAGCACTCATGATTGAATCACTCCTGGGATGCTCTAAACAAAGAGCACGGGCCAAAACGAATCATTGTCTCTTGAAAATGGCACCTTAAGATTTATTGTCTCTAAATACCTTTGAGATCAAGCCTGTTCTGCCTGCAACGAAGTCGTACTTTTTGAGATCTCTAAAGCTCTCTGTAGTCCCAGCAGTTCCAGAGGCTCTGGCTGATCCTGTACCCAGGAAATACAAACACAGGGCCTGAATACCTTCTATGTCTTTCTACTCCCTCTCTCAAGGTGGCAGCTTGGAATAAGCTCTCAGGCTGCTGCAGTCTCACATCAGTTACACCACGCTCAGCAACTTCAGAGACTGGTGACATGCCCACACCTATGCCCCATTTTCTGCTTGTCTGCAACAGCAGTGTCAGAAACACAGAAAACAAAATAGAACAAAGCTTTCTCTTAAGAAAACAACCAAACAAGAAAATACGTCAACATGCAAATATATTGTACCACAGTAAGAGATCAGCATGACACAAACATAAATTTTTCATGGACTCCATATGCAATCTGAATCCATGTCAGATTCTAAATTAAAGGACAATAATAGGAAAAATAAAAAGACAGGACTGAGAGTTTCTGTCCTTGCACTTGAAAAGGGAGCACCGAAGAAACCTCCCTGTCCCTAGGAGGCCAAATTGAGTTACAATATGATAAGATTTCAGATTCAGAAGCGGTGCAACACTACTGCAGGTCACAGAGTGATTGGCGCATCTCCCTGTTTCCAAAGTACAGCTGTAAGGGAAGCATCCTCTCATCTTACAAGTGAACTTTAGTTAACACTGGGGATAAAGAATGACCAGAATCTAGATCCCATCTACTGTGCTGAGACTCACCCAGGACACAAATCTCAGCCAGGAAATGCCATTAAATCCTTTCTGATTTGAGCTCAATATTTTAGTTCTATTGAAAGGTACATCAACCACCTACTTGGAGTGTAGGTTAAATCTGAACACTGGGCAAAGAATACAATTCAGTCCTATTCAATCCTAATTTAGAAGGAATACAATTCCCAGAGCATACAAAGTAAGCATATTTCAGATATGCACCCTTTAGTGCAGCACTGAAATAACCTATCACGTGTTACCAGTTTTATATTCTCCACTTCATTTTTAGAAGTATGGGAACAAAGAGACAGAAGATACATTTTTATATGTTTCATACTTTTATATACAAGTTTGCAATAAGAAGGATGACACCTTTACTACTACAAAGATTAATGATTTAGCAAAAACAATGTTTGTGCTATTGTGGTTTTACATAGAGGAATTGTTCTGGTGAAATTGTACCACTAATTCCCTAATTATTTCTTTTTGTATCTTCTTGAAACAGTTCCTACTAAAGATTATTTATAAGCCTTTCTTTTCCAAATTTAAGACAATTATTTTTTATCTGCTGACTATGCAGGCTTTAAAAATCATGTTGAAAATGCTTTTTTATATATTTAATACACAAAACTAAAAGCAAAAAAGGGGAGAAACTGGAAAATGCCCAAGAAACAAAATTCTTACTAGTTTTTATATTGAGAAAACAATGTAGGCTTTAACTGATGGAAGTCTGCTAATTTCCCTAGAAGGGTAAGTGCTCAATTATATGACTAATTTCATGGAATCACAGAATAGTTTGGGTTGGAAGGGACCTTAAAGATCATCTCATTCCAGCTCCCCTGCATGGGCAGGGACACCTTCTAGTAAACCAGGTTGCTCCAATCCCCATCCAACTTGATGTTGAACCCTTCCAGGGATGGGTAGTCCACAGCTTCTCTGGGCAACCTGTGCCAGTGCCTCATTACTCTCACAAGAATAAATTTAATATCTAATCTAAACACTCCTTCAGGCCAAGGCAAATCCTTCCTGTCCTTTCAATACATTGTGAAAACTCCCTCTCCAGTAATCTCCTAAGCCCCCTTCAGGTACAGGAAGGTGGGCTAAGTTCTCCCCAAAGGCCTTATCCAATTAATTGCTTTTTTCTGCTTCTGCAATATGTTTACCTGCTAGAAGAATCTGCAAGTTTCTTTTTCTAGACTACTTACTTTCCTTAGACATCTGAAATGTCTTGGTGCTTTTTCCCCCAGTAATTAAGGTGAGCACTATTATGCTTTTTTTTTTCCCCTCTTACTTGAAATCTAAGTGACAGTATCTCAAAAGTCTATTTTTCTGGGTAGATAACAACTACCTGTCCTTCACCTGACATTTTGATTGTTCTTTTAGCCCTCCTTTCAACCCAGTAGTAGAAAAGACATGATGGAAATGGATTAAGACTCCACACTCAAGATGTAATATACCTTTTCCCTCTCCCAGCAATTTTTCATGAAACTCCTCTTACTCTTAAATCCCACTCATTCAATCATGCCTTGACACACACATTTACTTTAAAAAAAAAAAAAACCCATACGCCTTGTCAAAACAGTTCTAATAGGCATAACTGAGCTGAGCATATATCAATGGCATTAATTGGGGAAATCTTTAAAAATAAATATTTAATGCACCGTAATTCTAGCCAGAAGTGAAGTTCATACTACTGTTAAAACAAATCCTCTCAGCAAATGTTGTATTACATACTGGATGGGCACGTGGAATTCTGTTCAGGAATAATCAAGAGCATGTTTAAATTACAGTTAACTCCCAGTAAATTGATGCAATTACTAGCTCAGAGTCATTAATCCCTCAACACAGAGAAGCCTTTTGGGAGGCAGAGCAGGTTCTGCACACAGAGGGCTGGCATCATCACCGTCCCATCTGATGGTATCTCATAGGTCACAAGTCCAAACTCCCGAACTACCAGTGAACTGGTAGGTTCTCATGAACACAAGGATTTCTCTTTTCAGCAGAAGGGACAAAGAAGGAAATCTCAAGGACTTCCTGTTTATTTATCTATCTGCTATTTTAAACAACTTATACTCCCTACCTGGGTGAAAAGCTCTAAATATTCCAGCATAACAGAAAGGAATATCTGCTCCATCTCCCCCTGGTTCCCACCAGTCCCTCTGGAGCTGATTTACTCAAAGTGACTTTATGTACACATCAAGTTAGAGGGGAAAAACTTGAGGACTCGGTGTGCTATGACCAGAAATGGATGCCTCCTTTGGAAAGTGAGGGTCAGATCCTAAGGCAGGATAACACCTTACACTATTCTTCAGGATAAGGGACCTGCTTTTTGTTACTCACATGTCTCCCACAGCATGCTTCTAAGTCCCAGACTGCAATTTGTTGGGTAACCCTAGTATTCACCAAATTATTTTGAAATCCATATCATTATATATTTTTAGAAATTGGACTTCTGCACTTTGAATATGCAGACTTTTATTAACAGTAGCATAACAGTCTCTAAAAATATCCAAAACTCTGTTCAGGAGTAAGTTTCAAGGGATAACCTGACGTACACACCTTCTGTGCAACATTAATATTGCACTTGCACCCTGCTGAGCTTCCTGACTCAGGTGTAGGTAACAAAGATGTTTTTCTAAGAGCCAAACTGATAACTTGTGCAATACTACTCGTGTGAAGTAGGTTATCTCACTCATGTCTCTTTTCACACTCAAGCCAGGCTAAAGGTTGTTGACTTCAATTGTCTCACTGTTATCATCCAATGACATCAATTCTGTTCAGCTTCACCTTAGTGATGATTTGTTAGTCAGCAGTCAGACTCCAGCCTGGTGTCACACAACCTGTGTGTGACACCCAGACAACACAGATGGGATGGTGGAACAGACCCTTCCACTGCTTGTCTTGGTCAGTACGATGCATCGTTGGTGTGGGGCTGCACATGCATCTTCTTTAGACTCATTTTGGCTCCAGGACAGCTGAAGATCATTTCTGCCAGACTATTTTTCAGTGTGCTTCTGTACAAAATTGAGATCTTCAATAATCTGGTGTTCAGTAATACCAAGGTGGAGAGGGCAAGAAGCAGCATCTCTTCAATATCCTCTTTGCTCTGAGATTTCAGACTTCATGTCCAGGATTTGGAATAAATGATCCCTGTGAGCCCCTTCCGACACAGGATATTCTATGATTAACTAAATCATATATTTGACATATGAACAGCACCAAAGATATCAACCCATATGCTAAGAGAAAGAGCTGAAAGAAAAACTTTATTCACGCTAACAGTGGGTTATGGCACACATTTTGTTACCATAAGATATGTGAGATTTCTGTAAAAAAAATCAAATAAATGACAATTTTTATAATTGCTCTTTTCAGCTGCAACCTGCTAAGGAGGAAAAAAATCTGCTAGTCTGCCCATATTATTCATTTCATTAAAAAACAATTCTCTTTAAAGAATGTTATTAAGGTTAGCAAATCAAGCACTGCAAATTTAGGTTTTAACTAGTTTATATGTTTCTGTCTGTATTACCTGAGCCAAGCTTATCCTAAACTCCTACCATCCAAACTCTATTTTCCACAGATCCCACTGAGTTATTCCTCTTGCCCAGCTATTTCTGGTTCCTCCTGACTCTCAGCTCTTTATTCTTCTCTAGTTGAGGGTATTAGCCCTCAACTAGTACCTGAGGGCTTTTCAAATATTGGACTTTGACCCAAGTCCAGATCACAGGCAAAATTTGCCAGACCTCGCTGTGGTCTCATTACCTAATATTTGCCAGCCACCCATATTTTACTCATTCTCCTGTTTTCTTGGGGAGCTACAGAAACACGTCACCAATACATCTGCTGATGAAAGTGGCGTATGATACTTGACAAGCCTTGGAGAAGGTGCAGGCAGGTGAGTTACCTAGCAAGTACTAAAAGTATCTAACTGACCTCAGTTAAAATTAACTGACTTCATAACAGCAGACTTCTGTGCAGACTCCAGGAGACTTTGGTAAAAATTTACAAGTCTTAGTGAAATTACCTGACAGACTCCATAAAAATTAATTGGGCAGCACAACTGAAGCTGGCGGTGCTGATACGCCTTTGTCTCCAAAGGTGCCTCCCTTTGTTTCTACCCCAGTATCAGGCAGGGAGACCCCACACCCAGGTACAAACTGGTACAGAGACACTGTGGTTGGGAATGTGGTACTGCTGATAGAGAAGTCCTGTGAGGTCGCTCACAGAACATCCTTGTTTATACTGATTTCTGTTGGACAATGATTATACTGGGGTAGTTTTATCTGCAAAACTGTCATACTGGGAGACCACTCTCCAGACCAGTCCCAAACCACAGGTGCCTCAGAGAGAGTCAGCTCTAAGCCTCAATGAACACAGTGAAAGTTTTGAGCAGTTTCAGCACAACAGCAATAAAACAGCAATAGTTACCTTGTACCACACCACATCTGGCTCTTGACTGGCTGTTTTGTAATCCTCAATATCAGGACAGGAGATTGTCTTTCTCTTAGTGACTTCTGATTTTTCCAGGTATCTGATCTTGCTGTTGTAGCAAAGCCCAGATTCATTCTCAGCTACCGTCAAGGACATTGACACCTTCATGCAATACGTTGAGTTTCTGTGGGGACAGAAAGATGGTTTTATTTATCTTCCCTTCTTTTCACCATGTTTGTTTTGGCAACAGTAAGTTTCTTTGTTAAGCTCCCATTTTCACAAACACTTGAGTGACACATTCAAATAGTGACAGCCACGCTGTGCATTTCCAGCACAGAGGAATTACCAGGAAACGTAAAGACTCACTTCTGACTGACTGTGAAAACTATGAAGAACCTTGAAGAAATATTGTTGACAAGTGATCCAACCCAGCACAGCAGGTCTTTTGAGCTTGCCAGTCTATGAACACTGGAACCTGTTGGCACCTCACATGTTGGTCAGGATACACTGTCCCATTTCCTCTGTATCCCCCTGACACCCTCACCCTTGTTCTCTCCCACTTCAAGGAGACTTCAGTCCAGTGTGGAGTGCGATACATTTGAGAAGAAGGGTTATGTGCTGGATGTTAAAGCACATCACACAGGAAGGAGTTCTCCCTGAGAAGGAGCCCCTGTACATAATTCTCCAGCACATGATACTGTGGTCGACCTGGACCAGCTGCCAGCCTCCCATCAGCTGTACCCTTCACTACCCACAAAGGGATGGGGAGGAGAAAATAAAATGAAAAAGCTAAGAAGTCAAGAAAGAAAGACAAGGAGACCACTCACCCATTACTGTCACTGGCAAAACCAGCTTCACTTGGAAAATAAATATTTTAATTAATTGCAAACTATAATAGGTTTGATAATGAGAAAGATAAAAAAAGCTAAAACATATTCCACTCACATCCTCTTCTACCTCTCCCTCCCCAAGTGGTGCAGGGGTGGGGTTGGGTGATTGTGGTTTGTCCATAATGTCACCCCACCACCTCTTTCTCCTCATATGTTCCCCTGCTCCAGCATGGACTGTCCACGGCTGCAACTCCTGTCACAAAAATCAACTGATCCAGGACCCCTCTCTGGCCACAGCACAGTGACTGCTGGGGCCTGGGGTACCAAAGAACCCCAAGAATCCTGACAGATATTCTAAATAATAGGGCACAATAAACACAACCAGCTCTGTTCCCATTCCACATGATCATGAAAACAGGATTAAACTCCTTCAGCCTTGCTGCTTTAACAGGACCATCAGACACATACCCTGATGTACTGCGGCACAGTGGCACTCTGGGCAGGCCAGCTGCAGCCCAGGCTGCCAGCTCTGCCCCTCACCTTGTGCCATGGAGAAAAAGCCACAATGCAACAGGGCTCTTCCTCCCATTGTGCATAATTCTGTCATTTTTAATTGATTATGCCATTACCAAGAAAGCCAGGAGCAAACCTGTCATGCAGGGTATTTACTCCCATTGAAGGGAGCTCTTGTGGCAGGTATCTTGGCTTTGCCACTGCCTCCTCTATCACAGCTCTGCCCAAACTAGTTTAGCTAAGACCAGAGGGTGCCCTGTGCACCCAGAATGTGATCCATCAGTCACACTCTGACACCAAAGATGCTGGCTGCTCACTCCCACCAACCGGACCCCGGACAATGTTTTTTATTAAAAAAAAAAGTCCAACATGCTCCATTACAAATCTTCTCTTAGATTTCCGTCTGTCAAGTGAAGCCATAGTTGGGAAGAAAATAGAAAGGTCTACAGGGATATTTCCCCAGAGCTCAAAGCTTCATGCTAAACAAGTGCTGACTAAACACTGCAAATGGGCTCTCATCACGGGTGTGGCATGAGCAGGTATTGGCAGATAGAGTCATTTGCAAGGCAAATCAGGAGGCAATCTTCAGAAACATCCCATTTTCAGCATCATTACTGTTACGTATTCAGCAAAACCACAGACTTTGTCCTTCCTACTCACTTCTCCTCAAAATGCCACCTGTACATATGTGTAGAGAATCAGTGCATATTTTTCCATTCCCTCACCTCTAAGTGAAAGGCTCACTTTGCACACTGACGTGATGTGTTTCAGTTGAGAGCCTATAATAAAGTCTCATTCTCACAAACTGCACAAAATGTATTCTTTTGCCTGAAAGAAATTTTCTCTGGACTGAAAACAGTCCATCATTTGGGTTGGGCTTATATAATTTAGGGAAAATAAGTCACCTTTCTCTTAAATTAGCTTTTGAAAAGGGTTACCCTTCTTGTAGGAAGAAAACAAAACATATTTGGGTTTTTTTACAGCAATAAAAATCCAGAAAATATGGATACAATGTATAATCAATAGTAATTAATCAGTAATGATTATTTAGCTTTCCTGAATGAATATAAGTATTACTGAGTGCAAGTAAGGTCACATGCACTCAGTAATAATGATCCAGGCTAATAAAAAATAATGTCTTTGAATAGTTGTCCATTACTTGGTGTTATTTAATAGTGCTGTATTTTCTCCTAACAATCTTGCATTATTTAGATTGCATTTTGAACAGTGCTGGAGGCCACTTCTATTTAAAATGTTTCCTGGAAGCACAACCCAAAATGCAGTATGCTTTTCATTAGTTACAATTAGAATTGAGTAGAATTGAGGAAACTAAGTGCCTGGTGAGTACTATCACTTTTGTTCACACTCCATGACCAAGACAATAAATCTATTCAGGCTCACGATGAAGAAAGCCCTCACTAAGCCAAAAGCAATAGACTTGAAAGCTTCATGGACGTTTCTTCACCAGCCACTCACATTACTGTTACTGCTGGTAGTCCAGAAGAGGGCAATTTCTGCAGGAATGTCAGTGACTGAAGCAGGACTCTTCCTTTAATCTAGTCAGCCCTGGGAAACAGCGATATTTCAAGCCACTTGCAAAAGGATTCAGCTGTTTAAAAAAATGACCAGCCTTGTTGTTTTTCTCAGTTTTGAAGAAGTCTGGGAGCTGAAGTCTGCCAAAGTCATGAGGCGTTCCTCCCTGTGCTGGACAAGCTGTTCCCCAAGGCTGGGATGTTAGATTTTATCTCTCAGTTCTCTGAGCAGCTGATGCATCTGTGCTGATTTTTTCTGGGCGTCTTCCCTGCCTGCTGGGTTCTGGAGGCACAAAGGGGTTCTCTAAAGTCGACAGCTTGAGGGAGAACTCAGGAGGGGGATCACAAAGAGGATTGGTACAACTTTGGTTTTAGCGCCTGGCAAACAGATAGGAACGGGGTAGTCCTGGCCACAAAGGGCACTGATAGGAGCTCACCTAACGAGCTCTCTCAGGAAGCCCATAGAGCTGCTGTCTTGGGAAGGCATCCAGTCATCCAGTTCTTTCTTCTCAGTTATGTCCAGGACCCCTCTGTCCCCTTCATGAGCTGCATTTCAGTTGTTTATGGTATGGCTCTTTTCCCACTTTTTTTTTTTTTTTTAGGTACGTAGATAAACTAGCACAAACCCCATGTTTTTGCTTTCCTTCTTTCAGAAGCTAAACAGATGGCCTATGAATTATTAAAAGGAGGATCCACTTTTGTTTTCAGTGCATGGTCATGGAGCTTGGTGGGGGAGGTCAGTGCCCCCCACAGTCTCTGGCTGGCAGGAAAGGTTATATGGCCATTTTTAATGAGGAAAGCCAGACACAAGAAGAACAACAGATAACAACAGCAAAGCTACAGATAATCTGGGCTTTGCTGTCAGAAACAGTAGCCAAAAGGAATGAAAAAAAGCTTCCAGGTAGGTCAGGAAAATGCTGGTGGGCTTCCATGGTGATCTTAGTATTGTGAAGCCAGGTAAGAAGAGTTGTACCTAAGTAGAGAATATTGGAACCCACATGAACCTGTCAGGGGACATTTTCCATATTCATTTAAAGGAAATAAACCCATGGGACTGGAAGTGGGTCTTTCAATAACTTGTATTTTTTTAAAACGTTTCCAAACCATTAATTTTCCACAGGAGTTGATTTCTAGTGGGTTTTAATTCTATAAGAAGTAGTAGTTTTCATATAGGGAATAGGACAAGAGAAGAAAGGAAAGAACCACTCCACAGTGCAAAGAAGAAAAAGTGTCTTATACTTTCCCACTGAAACTAAGATCTGTAATCCCCTATTTCAAGGGAATAGTTACACACTGGGCCTACTCTCTTGACTGGAAATAGGAAGAAGGACTTAGCTTTGCCAGCATTCACAAAACAGTTTCCTTTATTCCGGTGGCAAGGCATCTGTAATCCCTAGGCCACCTGGAGCTGGCTCTGAACCACAAACTGAAGCCAGCTTCGAACCCAGTAGAAAAGCAGAGGGAGAACCAAGGGATTTTAGCAGGTCTCAAAACAAAAGCAAGCAAAACTGTTTGGCTTGACTTCGAAGCAAGGACAAAAGGAAAAAAGGGAGGATATAAAGAAATGGATAAGGACATTTGAAACTGGAGTGCCAGTCCCTAAATTATTTTTCATCTTGTTTTGGATTCAAGACAATTAATCAGCCCTAAGGCTGAATTCAAATTAACTAAACATTCACAACTTTGGAAAAAAACCACCTTTTTTTTTGCATTTGGGCTTCTGCTAAGTAACGGTGGTTTGTTAAAACTCAAGTTGAAAACTTCTGTCTCTAATAGGCTCAGAATCTCCCCAACCACCCCCATTTATTGATTTTCTTATAAGGAGGAAGAAGGCAGAAATGTGGTTGAATATTTTATATCTAGTAGACTGAAAAAAACCCACCTAATTTTGAATTGCATATTTACACAAGACAATTCACACTAGTTTTTTTTCCGCTTACAGATTCATTTTTCATTGTAGTGGGTTTTTATTACATTCTAAGATTTCAGCAGTAGGTCCAAAAGCTAGGAAGCGTATTTATCAAAGCAGCGCTCAGGGAACAGCACACCTCAGGTTTAGATCTCTCTCCAACTCTCTGAACGTTCTGTCTGTTTTAATGACATTTTTTATTGGCTCATGGACTGCTGGACTGGAGAGATCAACCTGTACATTCATCTTTGCTCATTCTGAGTTAGAGCAACAACAGCAATGTCTTGGTTTGAAGGACAGGTGTCTATCAAAGAAGGCAGGAACCTCCCTTGGAATAGAAAATGCGAAAAACCCTCTTCCCTACGAATTATGACAACTTTGAAATCTGGGGGCTTTCAGGCAGAGCCGTGGGGCAGTGTGTGCACGCACAGCGGCGCGGCCGAGGAGCGCAGCACAGACCAGGCCCGGCCGCTCGGGCCGCGGCCCCTTCCCCTGCGCTGCAGTTCCGGGCACGGCCGCCAGGGGCGCTGCGCGCTCCCGCCGGGCAGCGCCCNCCAAAATCCCATGGTATCTCTGACCTTCCAAAGAGAAAACCCCCCAGGTAAGAGAGTAACCAGCAGCACCCTTCCCCCCACCTTAGCCACTTATTTTGTCTCTTAAGTACCAGTTGTTATAATCTCTTAGGCAACAAATGGGACAAAATTCCCTCACAGAAGGAAAAAAAGCCCACAAACCAAAAAACCTAACCTTTAACAAGCAGAAACTACACCACCAACCATCTTTGTCCATCTGAAGTATTAATGCATAACCACATCCACTATTGGCTGCTGTATAAATGTGTTGTTTTATCAGCTCCTAGGCGGTGATTTGGACATTTGATTGTTTTCCCCTCACTTCATTAGAGTTTAGTAAATTTATTCCTGTTCAAATTTTATAGTTCACACAATGGTTACCAGGGTCACTGTTTGATGATCTGCTTAAAGAAAAACGACTTTTTTATCATAATTGGCTTTTTTCAGATCACACAAACGTAATTCCTTAAAAACAAACAGATTATTACTTTTCCAAGGTTAGTACTTTTCCAAGTTCCAACTTACTTCTCAGTGACTCCAACTCACTCCTACCTATTTGGGGTCTTGCCTGAAAAAGATCAATTTCCGGCCCATGGTGTAAGTGACAGCTGAAAATTACAAATCACAGACCCATGAAATTTTTTGATTTTTAATTCTTATAAATTTGTCGAGTGAGAGCAACACCCAAAGAGGAGCGGGCTGACAGCGCTGTAGTTGGTCCCTGAACCAAAGGCCAAGCGCTGCAGTGATTCTGTGGCTTGTGTGTGGTACCTAGCCTTAGTACTGCTCCAAACACTCCTGTCCTGTATTTTGCTTTCTTGTTGCTGTTACAACTGTTATTCTAATAGCAACTCCTATGCCTGAAAAGGGGAGGAATCCTAATTCCATGTTACCATTCCTTTAGCATCTGACACGTTTTCAAGATCCCCCAAGTAAAAGAAAACAGCACCATAGAAAGTATGATCTCAGAAATTAAGTGCTAAACCGGTACAATGTTACAAATCCAATGCTCTTATATTATCTGTACCTCCTCCAACAGAGGAAGAGGTGGTGAATGAGGACAGAGGTACCATTCAGGGCCCCATTCCCTTCAAGCAGAAAAAGTATCTATGTGGAACTAACCCACCACTCACCAAGAATTTATATTCTTTATGCACTTCTTTTCTCCTGAGATCCAATCTCTACGTAAGACTCACTAGAAACAAGACAATTTGACCTTGACTAAAACATACTGGATGTCCCAGAGGGCCATGTTTTACGGTGAAGAAAGGCAATATCCTCTCTATTTAAAAGAAAAAAAACTTCTGAGCAAAGTCACTGAAAGGTAATTTTAAAAGGCCCACATAAATGACAGCTTGAAAAATAGATATACAGAAATGTCTTCTCACATCACCTGTCAACAGTCTAGTTCTCACCAGAGGCACTTAAAAGCAAGACCTGTACTCCTCACTATGAGTTTAGCCATCTTTAGAGAATTTTTGTACTTCTTGATTCTGGGACGAAGAAGAAAAGATGTTTGGATATGGCAGTTGGGTAGAGCATCTTATAGTTGGGTGTCTCTCACCAAAGCTTAGCTCCAAGTTTAAATTTAATTTGGACATCATCTTAAGAAGGAAATTTGACATAAAAATGTCACAATGTGCCTACTACAGTCAGCAATACAGCCAGTAACAGCAAGGCCATGATTTGAAAATTTGTGGCTATGATTTGAAAATTCATGGGTAATCTCTAGTATTATGTTTCTTAAGTGCGTCTTACAAAAGAAGAAGAAGTGACAGCCAGCTGATTCATACATGGTCAGGGTCAGGATGAGCTATTTCTTTTCTGGTTGCCTTCACACATGCACTGGTCCTGACGACCTCTGCATTGTGACAGATGCAACTGAAAAGCAAATCACCAGTCAGTCGTTCCAACAGGGACTACCCAGAAGACATTTTTACACAAAGTCTTCTCTGCACAAAGGGAAAACTCCCAACATTTAATTGAATCACACAGGCCAACAGTGTTCCATGGGTTTGGGGTTTTTTTAAAACTTTTCACTAACATTAGTCATTAAATGTTAGAATTGAATATATGAAAATACAATACAGAAGACAGAAAAAATGCAGAAGCCAAAAGAACACCAAGTTATTGCAGCATAGCTCACCTAAGTTCATCAACTATGTGGTCTCTGTCACCTTCAGACATCCTGTTCCAGCAAAAGAAATCCTGTAATTGGCTGGGTTTGCTCTGAGGGAAAATTCCTTCCTTGTCCTTAAGAATTACAAGGCAGCAAGTTGCTTTAAAGTTTGCTGCTGCAAATGACTAAGCCATTTTCATTTATTTCCTAATACTTTTCTATTAGAACTTGGATATTAATGTTAAATCACATTGTCTTACTTAAAAGTCCCATTACAAACTACATAAATCCGAGGCACAGGAACAACTGCTCCCAGGACAGTACTGAGAAATCCTCTTCTAATACTTTTGCAATTGTGATACCCAGTTTCTGAGAGGACTGAATGCTTTCTCCTTTATTTCTTCCAAAACACACACCATGTGGATTAGCATATCTATTCCTCTATTTTTTTTTTCTTTTTATTAGACACCTAGCACACAAAACAGAAGTTGCATTCAAGGCACCCATCAGACTTGCCTGCATTGCTAAACCTCAATGATTTTATTGCCTGGGGGAATAAAACCTGTGGAGCATATCCTTCATTCTGCACATAAGTCCTATTTTGCAGATGCAATGTTGAAAGGCAAGTCCTCCTCTGTTTGTACACAGGCAATTGAGCAGGAAAACCAGTGGATCAGTTATTGTCTCACAGGGTATACAAGGAATGAAAGAATCATGAAATGAATGTCCTTGCAATGTGAACTGTTTGAGTCCTGCAGCTGAGTCCTCTTGTCTGTGCCTTCCCTTAACGTGGTGGCCAGAAAAAACTAAATTTTCCTCCAGTATCATTTACCAAATACTGATTTAACTCCCTACAGTTCTGTCACCTTGAAGAATGGGAATGATGGATTTCCTCAGGAAACCTTCCATTTGTCTGTCCACTCACAGGACACAGACAACATTTTTCTATGGACACGTTGTAGTTACAGCTGGCTTCATGGGGATTCCAACAGGAATGATACCTGGGTGAGCACACTGTCACTGTTATTTGGAGAACAGAAGGGAAATGAAAACTCCCTGACATGTTGGAGAGGAGATGGCTGGGGAGGGCTGAAACATCTCAGCAGCAGCTCTCCTGCAGGCAAAGTCTGACTGCACAAGGAAGCAGTCCCTGCACTCGGCATCCTTTCTCTGCTCTAGGCAAGGTTTGAAGCCCACCAGGGAAGGCACTTCAGGAGCAAGCAGTGACAGTGAGCTGAAACATTACTGAGGCACTGTAGCACAGGGAGCTTTGTTATGACAACCTGTAGAGGCTACAAAGTAAGCTCAGTCATTTTAAAAGTACCTAAATCTGGGACTTCTCTATTAGGAAAACTGAAGGATAAACAATGCTCTCATTCTTGTCCATGGCACAGCAACAGGGAAACCACTGGATGCCCTCCAACCACAAAGCAACATGGATATTTCTGCTTGAAGCCCTGACTGTTCTTGCAGCTTCTCATCAAAAGTAAACATTGCTTTTCAGAGTGACAGAGGATGAATAATTTCTCTTTTAAAGCTTTAGAGGAGGAGGGTGAGTGAGCAGAAATATACATATCACCAGGGAAGAGAAACAAATCTTTGTTTTTCAGCAAAGAATAGATAGAACGGATTTCTCTCAATAAAGACTATGTCATCAAAATGATTTGCAGGAGCATGAGCAGTTTCTACACATTTTTAGAGACAAATGTAGAAGCATTCTGATTCCACTTTCCCCTGCATTTTGATAATGCCAAAACATTATATCTCAGTGATAAAACCTCAAAAATTTTATTTTATCATGAATCATACTGACTTTATACTGTATCTGCTGTAGCACTGAATTCAAGTATTAAATACTATATCTCACAGGGATTTTGTTTATATAGAATCAGTCAAATTTATTGTGAGACATGTCGCACACTTTTAATGTGTGGCATTTAATGCTACAATCATTCAGAGCCTGGAAAGCCTGTTCCATGCTGAATCCACTTGCTCCAAATGTGAGATGTTGCTGCTTCTGCCTGGGACTGTACAGGAAAGTTGATCATATACGAGTGGGCAAGGCTGAGAGGTAACTATATGCAATCCACTTAGATGTGCTCCTCTCAGATATCCAGTAATTAAAGACTCTAGCCCACAAGAAAGTGTCATCTTTAGATCTTTCCAGGGTAAGTCTATGAGGGAATAAAGCACTTGCCGGTAACAGATATGGAAAACAATATTCTTTGGCTAAACTGGAATTGCAACACTGCATCCAACAGGGTTTGAGATACAAAATCACCTTTGTCATGAGCAGTTGAATGCTGAGCAAAGCCAAAGCACCTGAAACATTCTCTATTGCCATCAACAAAATGAAGAACTGCCTTAAAACACATGTTTTAAGAACCACGAGAGATGGCTGCAGAAAAAGCGACCTTACCCCTACACATGTTCACCTTATGACTTAGTCCAGCATTTCTGTTTGGATCTGAAAACATCTCTTTTTTCATGCTGTTCAGAAGCCAGACTTTCAGCACTAAGAGAAGGGGCAGTTTTTCCTGGGCTAATGGGTGCATTCTGCAGTCCAGGTAGGTACTTGCAACCAGCCCCTAATCCCTGCCTAACATCCTCTGAAGTGAGCACACAGGTTGTGCTGCAGATTTTACTGCCAGCTCCTGCAGGCTGTCTAAATCTGATTTTGCTTTGCCGGTCATGCGCTCCACAGACATCCAGAGGCCAGAAGGCTTAAAAACAACTATTGCTCTATTTTATTACTGCTCAGAAAGTGGTATCTCTATAGTTCACCGAAGGCTCAACAAAGGCTTGATTCCTCTGTGCATGTCCCTAGCGATGCTGGTCTTCATTAAGAACTGTGCACACAGGGATACAGCAAGGGAAAAAGGATACACAGATTCCCTAACTTGATTTGTCAGCGGTTCTCTGGCATCAAATGCTGGTATTAGAGATCTGTAAGCTTATTCCTCCATAGGCATTCAAGGCCCTCAGTCTCTTGTTATTCTGCATCCTGTACAAAAATCAAGGCTTATCTTCACTAGGCAATTCAGTGACCATGAATTTTCACCTCCTGCTTCCCTGCACCTTTTTGAGGCCCAGATTATCTACCCTCCTGATTATTGTTATGGGAATCAAGTTATTTTATTTCACCAACAGTTAATTAACAACAAATATGTACTTATGTTTTTACTCTTACTGGTTTTACTCTTTAAATGCTGACTACAGTTTGTTTGGGAGCTGAGCCTAGTTAGAAGAAGGTTTCCACGAGCAGTCCCTAGATGAGGGCAAATTTGGGCTAAATTTTGCTGAGACTTCTTCCCCAGTTCATCTTTTCTTTCACCATGTGAAGATGATCTAAGTTGGCCCAGTTCTTGTTCTGTCTTTAAAAAATGGGCTTTTAACACAGAAAAACAGATATATTTGTTCAGAGAGCAAAAGCAGATCATGATCTGGCAAAAGACTGTCCTACATACTCAGAACTTTAGGGCCATCCTATGCATTTAGGTTGAGTATAATTTCCATGTTTGGTTTTGACACTTCATCATTCTGTAGCTCATCTCTGAGTTCTTCAGTGAAGAAGCTGCAATCCAGAGTACTGATGTGAACATCCCAGGACATCAAATTTCCATAACAGAAATGCCAACAGCTTTATCTGAAAGTTGCATTTCTGGGTGCTGGAAGATTAATGGCATTTGCAGGGTATGTACTGGAAGGAGACCTCCAGAACACAGCATTTCCACACTGGGCAGTAAAGTCATGATAGAAATGTTGCAGCATTTACCTGGGAACTGCAAGGAAATGCACAGCTATCCATTACTCAGGATGTCTTTTGGATGTAGCAGCAACATTCCTGATTTGACACAGAAAAGATATCCAACAACAAAGAAAATCCATGGAATTCACATGGCTTAACTAACACAGGTCAACTCTGCACTCTTAGAAGTCCTTGCAGAATTGGGGACTTTTCATGTGCTCAACACTGGAGAAAAGTATCAAACTTCAGTTTGCATCTGAGTGTGGGCTCAATGCCAAAATGAATTGTGACAAGGAAGAAGTAGGTTTTAATGCAACAATAAGTTCCTCCTATTATACACACACCCCCACACCTGTCTATGGAATGATTAATTAATGATAATAATGATTAATTGGTTAATAAAGGAGAGGCAACATTTAAATTGTGATATCAAATCTCTTCAGTCTGGAGAAGCAACCTCATTTATAAGGGCTGATCTAATACTCCCTAATTTTATGGAGTATTACAGGTTCTTTTACAAAACAGATTGTATGATTACTGAAATGACAATTCTGTATAAGAAGGAATCCACTGACACATTTAATTTTTACCCATCTTCAAATCACTGTCACAGCAGCCTATCCTTCACCTGCTCATACCCACCATTCTCAAGCAGCTTCTAAAAATTTCCTTCACACTTCTTCACTGATAGTCATGCCTTGATCCTATGAGCACATGCAAGAAACTAGAAAATGCAGCTTCTTGAAAAATGGGTTTGCTCTTTTT
>WBMY01013779.1:125057-140433 GCA_013397315.1 Donacobius atricapilla
TTTAAGAATCAGGGAGAAACACGTCAACGAATAAGAAATTCAGTGTAAAGTACAGTTGACATTGTCCCCATACAGTTTTCTTACCTGTCATCTTGTGTTGACTGGGGAAAAAGTAACAAATTGGGGCAGAGTAAATTAACAAAGCTCTCATTATTGCTTTCCCAGATCAAGACTGTGTCCTTCCTTTCAACCCATGAACTTCTGGGACCAGGATCACTCATCCCACTGGGCCTTAGAACCACATCTATGCATCATTTACCTTGCACCTAAGCATCATCACCCTTGCACCTTTTTCCAAAGACAAGAACAAGTAACAGAACTGTTCCAAGGTAAGAGACTTGAAGTGGTGGAATTGGCCACTGGGATGTACAAATGTGGGATTTCATGCTTTGGACAGCACAGGGAGATGTACCAGAGCTTCACACATCCCTGGTGAATGGCTAGAAGGGCATCAATTTAGAATTTAATTGCTTCTGATTTTCTCTTAAAGAACCCAAATGAAAAATTCTTTGTGGTGAAAAGGTCTTAAATTTATCTTGAATCAAAAGCATTTTCCTCCCTATTTTTTTTCTTTCAGCTTCCAAGCCAAAAGACTCAGCTATGCATGCAACCCTAAACCCAGTGTTGCACACTGATGGAGACAGTCACCTCTCCATTTCCACTGCATCAAGTTCTATCTACCAGTCTCTGATAATTCAGTCTACAAAAGATGGCACTTGTAACAGAGATTGTTAATGCTTCTAGAAAATAAAATCATATTCTAAAATTACTGCTTTCATTTTTGACCTCTTAATTCTCATAAACCAGGTGATCCTGTTTCATGACTAAAACGCAAACATCTGCTTATCCCCCTCAAAAAAAATGGATTAATAAAGCTGAAATTACACAGTTAATGGTGTGGATAGTCTCCCACAGAAGTGTGGTCACATTTCAGAACATTACAACTAGCTCAATTTTAATGAAATTAAAATCAATTACTATTGCTACATCCTCCACTATTTTAAGCCTCCTATGGTTTCATAAACAATAACAGCAAGGACACACTACCATGCTTTTGGAAGAAAAAATTAATACATTGAAGGAAGAAATATAGTCTTTTATCTGTAACCATTACACTTACTATTCTGCACTCTGACATAATTCTGAAAAAGGCAAAAATATCTGTAATTATATAAGAAAGTTCTAGTCAAAGCAAGGAAACTGCATAACTGACAAGTTGCTGTGTAATGTCTTCCAATAAGCATGTCATATAGTTTTTAGCTGAAAATGAGAAGAATCCATGAATTATTCAAGAACTTACCCATTTGTTACCAAAACTACTTTGTCATGTAAATGAGCAGAGTTTTGAAATTTCCCGGAAAAAAAAAAGTATGTCCTAGAATTTGATCCAAGATCAATTCTTTATTTTCTACAAAGGATTTGCATTAAAATGTTTCAGAGTATTAAACTAGTAACTTGATTATCACAACAATGACTTCTTATGAAAAAAGCATCGCTCCCTTGAAACACATAAATCACCATCTTCTATTAACATCCTGAAATCAGGGACTTCATAACGCACCCACCCTCTGACAGAAGAGCTGATAAAAGAGTAACACCAAAGGCTGCTACACAATTTAACTGCTGACTTTGGCAGATATATCCGATATTTAAACTGGGTCTTGGTGCCCAGTACAAACCACCACAATCCAGGGCACAATCTTCGATTTCAGTAGCACTCCTCAGGATCCAAATGGTGTGAGGCAGCTGAGGCAGCAAGACTCAGCAGAGGTGGACAGAGAGCAAATTCTGGGTCCTGAACAGGGCTGTTATTTGCTGCAATACCTGTTATTTCATGAAATGGCTCCAATTTCAGTATGGAACAGCCGACAAGGATGAAGCAAACTTATTATCTGAAACTGAATAGTTTAAAACCAAACCATACAAAGTATCTGTAAACCCCTTTTAATTCAAAACTGGATCATTTAAGGAATATTTATTCATCCATTCTTTAAAAGTCCTCTTTTTTATCATTTCATTTTAGGCATAGAGATGACATCAACATCTACATGATGGAAATCACGAGCTCCTGCACATGTTTAATTTAAGACTTACTTAACGGTTCCAAGATACTTCAGAGAAGTGCATTTGGGTGCCTTACCAAACAAGGTCTGCTTAAATGAATGGTAAATCATAATTGTATATTAAAGTATAAACCAGACAGAACTGTAATTCCCCATGGCCTAATCCCATCAGAAAAATTCAGACTAACTCTTTAGTAACTCAGAGGATTTGAAACATAACAGTACTTAAACAAAATACTTCATGATTTAAGATGTATCAGGTTCTGAATGTTTACAGCAAATTAAGAATTTGCAAATGTTGTACTTAAAAAAAAGAAGTAATTAAGTGGACGAGTAATTACTGGACGAGGTAACTATAATTACAAGGGAAACTAATTTTGGGACAAAGCATTATGTGGCACATATAATTATGAGAATAGAAAAATTAATAGGTAGTAACTGGATGAATATCCAAATTCTAATAGCTAAAGTGATTTTTTTAATCACAATCTAATACTTCATACATTATTAACCAATAATCCCCACATTCTTATTTAGACTTTAACACAATACTCACCTTAGAACACATGTGTAGAAACCACTGTCTTGCAGCTCAACCGAGTGAAACCATATGGAATCTTCATCCTTGCTCATCCTAACTTCGGAAAATATAATGGGTTCTTCTAAATCTCCTTTGTTTTTGTACCACATAAGCCTAAGACCTGTGCTTTGGGCCATGCTATAATTAGTTCTGATATAGCTGTAGAAAAGGGCACATTTCACTCGGACTGGTTCACCTGCCAAAGCCATGTATGTCTTGAGATCCACTGACCAGTCAATGCAACCATCAACTGAAAGCAAAACAATAATAAAGAAATATTAGACACAGACACATTTTTCAATGTAGTGAAAGGCAGCTTGGGAAATGCAATACAGTACATTGTAAGAAATGGCTTTTGTCATGTACTGAATTGTTTTAAGGTAATATGAAAGACATAAAGCAGTTATTGGCAATAAGGGGTTTCATATACCTTTTTTAATTATATGTAACTGTCAACGAACAGGCAATAAACAAAGCACACTGAGCTTGTTGAGTTCCCCTTCTTTAGACTATCATTACTTTCATCCCCAAAACACTGATTCTTTATTAATTAAATGAAATGCTTTGCACCTTAAATACTTGCCTCTGTAAACCAGGTTTGAATTCTCTAATTTCTTGTTGGAGGAGAATGTACATTGGCATTTGATGCCAATCTTATCCCTTAAAACCTTTTCATCCACCTCTATTAGTTATTTTATGCAAAAAAAATCCCCAAATAACAGATGTGACATTTTGAATTTTCTTTTCAAGGCAGTTCCACATAGCTGGGTTTTTTTCCCTATAGCCTTCTCAAACTGTAAAGGTCTGTATTATATAAAACAGGATAAAATTACAACATGCTGCCTATGCAATCAAACTTAATACAGGGGTCGTACAAATAAAAAAGGACTTCTTTTGATGTTCTGTTCAGCAGAAACTTTTTTAACAGTTTTCTTGATACTTCACTCTAAAATTAACATACACCAGACAGTTTAATAGAAGATCACTTCTCCCTACAATTTTTTCTCCCATTGCTATTAACTTAGTTACAATACAATTCCAGCACATGCACACATATCAACATATCACATATCAGAGACCTTTTAATACAATCTTTTTCACTGCTGGGAAAACAATAAGCTTGAAAAATCAGCCAAGAATGAAACCAAAGAAAAAGATTTGAAAGGCAGGTCATCAAAAGGCAAACACAATACCTAATGTTAATAGACTTCATTAAATACATAGCTTTTAGAATTTGTTGATCATATTAAAATACAAAGCTTTTAGAGTTTGTTGATCATATTAAAATACAAGTAAATGGAACATCTTTACCATTAATGCAGCACCTCAAATTCAACCAGGTAACTCTCAAGTTGCCTTCTTCCACATTTAAAGTATCAATTCTCAAACTATAAATGTTGGATATTCTCATACACTTTTTATTTCATACACATTATCAATTGCATTCTGTCATCAAGTGACTTTTTAATTTACTTTCTAAACAAAGGTAGTGAGCAAAAATTTCTGTACATGGAATATCATGTATGATCCTACTTTTAGTGACTTCTACAACCTTTTAATTATGTCTACCAAGTTTTCAGGTTTCTCTTCCATCATTTAAAGGTAACCATGACAAATGGAAGGTTTTAATTTTTCCATCGCAGTAAATCAGCTTTAAGTGTATTGTGATCACATAAGCCACATGTTAAACTTGTTGACAGTGACCACTTCAATACTTTTTTGATATATAAACTTCCATGTAACATCTTGCTGCAAAAGGAATGTGTTTAAAAAAACCCCAAAAACATAAGCTCAGCAGGCAAGGGAAGCCCATTACTCAAAACACTACTCATGACAATTTTGACAGGTGAAGGGAGATCAGGGAATACCTTTACCCCCAGGGTGTTTCCTGTTCCCGTCCCCACCCCACAGGCAGGTGCAAAAGCAGCCACTGTTTGTGCCACCTGACTTCTTTCTTCAAGAAAGTTCCCAAACCAAACCCTTCACCTGAACTTATGTTCCAGCTAACTTCGATTTTGATTTTCATTCTCATTTTGCTGACAATGTCCTACTGATTTTAATTAAAATTCATTGCTTTTAACAGCTGTTGTTAATAACATCAACTGAAAGCCCAGCAGCAATTTACTGATGTTCCTTTTTGCTCACTGTTTTTTCTGTGTCATTCCTCTAATACTTAGTGCCATACACAATAGAACAAGTCTGGATAATCACTGTTTGAAAATCCTGTACTGAAGTATTTTTTCTCAGTGCATCTCCTCCAGGTTTATAACATCGTTCACCATGACCAAAGCTGCACATTGTAACTTGAACTTGCTCTTGCCAGGACCTCAAGAAACATTGCATTGACCTGTCTCTGTGTTGCTGCTGCACAGACATGAGCAACCTGCAGCAGAGCTGAAGAAGGAACCTGGTTCTCCCAGTCCTACAACTCCATCCAATCCACTTTTACATTAAATGCCTGGTTCTGACGCCATGAATTATTTTATATGGATGAAAGGACTTTTACATTGAGCAGGTATCATTTTACTTCACACAGCTTCCTCAGAAAAGCTCTGCTTTTTTAAAGTCCTGCTCTTTAGGCTGGTATGATTTACAAATAAAAAAACAATGTAGAGCTCACAGCTGCCTTCTCTCAGCAAGGGATGTGCAAGGCAATGCTGAGCTCTCCAGATGGCTCATCCCTTGTTCTCCAGGACACATCGATATTTCTGAAGGTATCCTCTCTCCCATGATTTAGGAAAGTCACAGAAGTCTAAGTAGGGCCCTAAGTTGAAATGGATATGGGAGTCCGGAACTGGAATTTAGATCCAAACTAATTCAGCTGATCTAATTAATTCAGACAATCTAATTAATTCTGTCACTCTTGTGCCAATTGAATCCTGTCACATCATCTAATCCTTTAAAACTTCTGCTAGTTCCACAAAGTCAAACCACACCAAGGAATAACTAACAATGAGACACACATGGAAAGTTTGTGGATCAAGGACAGCGGTGCCAGGTTTTCATTTACTTCACAGAGTAGAGTCACAATTAGTAGGAGTTCTGTAGTTAGGAACTGACCCAATATGGAAATCCAAATTTGGAAGCTCAGAATACCCTGCTTCCAATGAAATTTCTCCCAAATCCACACCAAACAACTTGCCAAAGCACAGCTCAAATGAACACTAAGCAACCATCAGTGCCATTCAATCCGCCTCATCCTCCACTTTTAATTGAAAATTTCTTTTCCCTTCTTGTGTCCACTTCTCTCTCTTCCAATTTCAGAATTTGAGCTGTTGAAGCATAGGAAGCACAGTAGAATAGATTAAAGGCATTTGAACGGTAATTTACAACCAGGTCACCGGGGTGGCTAAAACCCCCCCCCAGCTGCCCCTACAGGACAACACAGTGGTGGGGCCAGTGCTCTGTTGGCCATTGCAAGTGCTCCAGTGGAGGCAGCAGACACTGCAACCTGAGCCCAGCATAGCACCTGCATCCCATGCAAGAAAGGAAAGAAAAGGAAATTTACACTAGAGACTTTTTTCCCTATTAACAGTATCTGAATGAAGGAACTTGAGCAGCCCACAGGAGGCTGACCCACACAGGAAGTGGGGAGGAGGGGGAAGGTGCAGGCAGGCTGCTGCCCATGGCTCTGTCTGCCCCAGCTGCTCCCCTGTGACAGCTCTCCCTGCAGCAGGCCAGGAGGGGGAAATCAGAGAGAGAAGAGCACACAGGGAACAGAGCAACCTGTCATTAGTGTTGATGACATCTACGGAGGGGAGAAGTCTCAAGGAGCACCTTGACTAAATCTTAATTATTGAAGAAAGACAAATCAAACAGGAGACGATTTTTTCCCCATGCTCTTTTTTTCTTGCTAAATACACGGGTAAGAATGTCTCCTCTTCTGAAGCTGTATAGGCTAAAATCTAGGTCAGGCTCCCTGCACTCACATGGAAACAGGAATTTTTCCTCTTGCTGTGCTGTCAGTCACTGGAGCGTGAGCATTGTTAGATTCGTTTGGAGTATTCTCCAAGCTGTCATTACAAATGACTGGAGCTGCTTAGGTGGAGTTCAGCACTCCATTATCCAGAACAAAGTTTCCTGCAATTTTTGTTGGGCTAGCTCTCAATATGTAATATAATCAGGTTGGTGAGAAAAACAATAGCATTAGAGAGGCACTTATATAATAAATGTATATACACCATATCTCTGCTAGCCTATAATCACCTGGTAAGTGCCTGACTGAAAGCTCATTCAAATTAAATCCTATTGTGGATGTACTTTACACACTTGCAAGACTGTATTTTTGTTGTTTGTTTTGTTTTGTTTTAACGTAGAACACTAGGAGAATGTGGAAAACACTGTCCCATTTTTATCCCAGGTTCCTATGGAAAAGTGGTTAGCCCACCTATCTGTCAATCTTGCCCATTCCCTTAGCATAACTTCTACCCCAGCTGACTAAATTCCACCCGATTGCATAGAACATGGAAATGCTCAGGAGTGGTCTCCCCTGCCTGGGTGCAGAACAGTGTCCCATCGTGCCCCCCATGAGATGGGAAGCACAGCAGCACTGAACCACAGGGCAGCCCGAAGGGGCCCATCCCAGTTACCTACCCAGGCTACTGCACCCTGAGCAGAGAGTGAATTGAAAATGAAGGCTACAAAACTACTAAGGAAAATATAGATTGAGTTGGCTGACAATAAGTTATTGTACTTTTATGTTAGCAATCACCCAAAGCATGTACTGCATCTTCTTCCTCAACATTTCCTGGCAATTTCCCATTACTCTTATTTTAAATAAATCTAGTTGTCTAGGGAGTCTAGATGCATTTTAACATGAACCATAATAATTTATAAGCAATTATAGAGGAGCATGTACATGATCTCTAAGTAATTTGTCTTTCTGATTGCTGCCACATGAATAAATTTTTGCATTGCGCATCTGCCTGTTATAATTTTTATAGGGATCTGTCACCTACAGCAATTTTTATCATGGCATTGTTAAACACGTTTGCCTACCTTGTTACCTGAAAATCTCATTTTAAATTGAAATAATCTACAAATAAATCATTAAAAAAATAATACACTAGCTAACCTATTAAATTTATTGCTCTGCAAAGCAGGCAATGCTTGTGACTGTAGGTACATAGAAACAAAACCACCATTCCTCTAAAACAAGAGTTATATTTTTATGCATACATTAACTGTAGAACAGCAGAGTCCAGGAACTGATATCCATCATGCTTGGGGTTTGCAGACATGTAGGAATGATAAATGCACTCCATTAAGAATGTCAAAAGAGATGCAAATTTTTTAGAGCCTTAAAGCAGAGAAATCAGTTACAGCCTATGAATTTCTTGGCAACTTGGTATTTTCAGATCTCGATTCTGGAGAAAAGGGAACTTGCCCTGCATTTGAGCATACCCGGTAAAGCCTTTTGCAGCTTTGGCTGTACATGATTGTCTCAAGGGTCAGGGTGTTGGATCAGCCTCGCCCATACGTAATTGGTCTCACATCTCTGGATTTTTGGCTGCACCGTGCTAACACTGCTGCATTAGCAGCAGATCTCTGCCAGCTCCTCATCACAGCCTGGCACAGCCATGTGAGGCCTGAACATCAGCAGAGCCCAGTGTGTGTCCTGTCTCCTCCCAGAACTCTTCCCAGCTCTTCACACCATGAGCTGTTGGGACCTGAGCTGGCTAAAAACGGCCAGCAACCACCACACCCTTCCAAGTATTCTTTAAATATTCCAGTTCTCAGAGAGACATTTGCTGGTCAGAGAACACTCTGCAACATCACTCTCTTGACCACTTTGTGCATGGCTCAAAATCAAGGATGTTATCCCCAAAGCACAGTGTGATCTCCGGGTGTGGAGCTCCCTCATCTTAGCTGACTGGCCAAACTGAATGATGAAAGAACACTCTCGTAACTGTTAATAAAAATTCACTCTACTGAGAGAGAGACATCTGAGCTGGAATCACTGACATGAAGAGCAAGTTACCTGGCTTTACAGGAGAGAAGAAGAAGCCCATGCTGGCAATACTGCAGGAGGGAGAGTGGCCTTGTCCAGCAGCAGAGGAGCATTTCCAAGAGCAAGCAGGGAGGGGAGGAAGGAGAAGTTCAGGTAAAGTGTCTGGCTTGCCTCTTTTCTGGGAGTCTTACCCCTCTTTGAATCAAGTAGACTCTACGTTTTGACTCTATGTCCGTATTTAAAAGTGTATTTTAGAAAAATTTCTAATAGTTTCCCCTGAGGGACACAAAAGCAAAAACTGTATTTGTTGGAGATAAGATCACTTAGAAAATAAATCTTGAGCAAAACCAAGTTTATTGTAGTTCAAGATAGACGAATTTTGCCATGCTTCTCCTACAACCCTGTCAATAACTCTTACTAATTCTTTTCTAAGATAGTAACACCTTGTTTCAGGAATAAACTAAGATTTTTTTTCTGTAGGAACACAACATGTAAGAATAGGATCATTCATGGACTTTGTAGTTTTACTACTCTGATCTCATTTGCTGAATATTTTTCAGCTTAAATTCAAACTTAAATTAAAAATGTTTGTGACTTTCAAGGCATATTAGAGTGCAAATATTCTAAAATTCATAAATCAAGTAATGATGAGTGCAAAAAATCTTCATTAAATTTAGCAATGTGCAAATGTTTCTCCAAATCCAGGCCAAAAACAAGGAAAAATGCATTTAAACATCCTTATACTCTACCTAACTTTTTTTACTGATTTTGATCAAGGCTTCAAATTTCTGGAGGATGGACTAAAAGGTTTTTAAGACTTATGTATGCTTCATTTTTTTGACCAGCTCTTCTTATGATCCACAGCTAAACAACTCAACTCAAATGTCAAATATTCCAGCCGAACACTCATCATTTCCTTTGAGGTCAAACTCACTGTAAATATATACTGCCAGAGGTTCAAATAACCACAGATTGCTGTGCCCTGAATTACATACACATAGGGAGCCAGGAGCATTTTAGCCTTGTATTGAAAATGCAAAAGAAAGAACATACTGGTAGATCACCAAAATTCTCTAGGGAGAAAAAAAGCCCTGAACAAAGTCTCCAGCTTCCAGGAGCAGTGGCATATTAATGAGGTCAAGGCTTAGAAATTATACTTGAAGAATGAAAATGCTGCAGCAGTGTCAGTAGAAGTGACTGGACAGGGGCATTTCATCCCGTAGCACTCGTCAGAGCCAGCTTTTCAGGAGGCATCTTATCACAGGGGTTTTCTGGAACGTGTGCTGATGGAGAGAAGAGCAAATCACAGCTGGCAGGTGAAGATTTTGCTGGATACAGTGAGGTCTGAGACACATTCTGTGATGGAAGGGAAATCTCTGTTCTCATCATATTCTTTGCTACCTCTTCCAAGTCAGATGTTCCCGGAGACAGATGGAACCTGAAGTGCCCTTCCAAAGCTGTGCTCTTTGCTTTCAGCTGATTGCTCTGCTGAGCACAGAGAAAGAGGGGGGGAGGACACTAAAGCAACTCTTTAAAATGCAGCATATTTGCCCTAAAAATTAGTAGTTGGTGACCTTGATCTCCTAATCACTTCAATATCTGGCAGGTTTTTAAAGAGCCTGTGTTGAAGTAAACGGTACAGAAATTGGAACTTATGAAAGTGGTTTGGTTTAAAATATTCAGTGTAATGCCTTGATTCTCTGCAGCTGTCACCACGTTAGAAAACAATGTAAAAGGCACCTTGAAAATCATCAGCAGTAGACCCAGGGCATGAACAACAAAGAAATCATACTTCATGGCTTCATGCTTTCATGCATTTTGTGAAGTCTGTGCCATGGGTGCAAGGCATGTGCCCCAGCCTGCCGTGCCTTCTCAGCTCCCCCAGCCCTGCCGGGCCCCCGCCCTTCCCACTCCAGTTCCCCTCCTGCCGTGGGGCATCTCCTGCCTCTGCCCAGCCGCCCTCTTTGTTCCAAGGCAGTAAAGCCAAGCGGGTGGTCTGCAGCAAACAAGGTATCCAAACCGCTAAACTTCTTTATTTCTTTGAGGATCTATAAATTAAAACCGATTTCTTCAAAGTCAGCCATGAAATAACAAGATTAAATTAACACCCAACTACCCTGGGAACATTATCTTAAGCAAGGAAAGGATGTTGCTCTAGCTTGAAGTGGTCAGATCAGATACAGGATGTTACATCTGCTTCTTGGACTAAACAAGTAACAAAAGTTTCCTGTTTAAATCCTAAAAGCTTAATTCCATAAAGTAACAACTCAGACAACCACAAAGTCAGTGCAAACACTGGTATGAAAAAGGCTTTAAATTAGTGTTCATCAACATCTGAAACCCATCTGAAGATGGGATTTTCTTTTCTTGTCAACAAAACCCAATAAACAAAAATACTTCCCTTTTCTAAGCTTCAAATTGGGGAAGAAGTCCTTTTTTCTAGCATGTTGCACAGTGGATGGTGCCACTTTTGTTAGCTCTTTGGATTCCTAAGGGAATTAATGAATGATGGAAAAGCTCAAAGAGAGACTTCCCAGCATCTCTGATACTTCTTTGATGCACAGAACCATATTCAGACAAAAGAGATAGAAAGAAAGAAGAATCAGAATCTAAGAGAGAACAGTAACTGATACCAATAACAAGTAAAACAGGCTGAAAATATTTCTTTGCATTTATAAAAAAAAATTTCATCCTAACACAATTTTGGGTAAGGAGCAACACACTGAAGACACACTTTGTACCTTAAGGTATGTGCATTTAATATTTTAAGTGCTGCTGACTACACATAAGCTCTTTAAAAAGACACTTTCCAAGACAGTTTCAATATTCTCCAGCCAACTACATTAACACAGTTCTGTTTTCATGTCTTTAGCACCATGCAAACTTTGGGAACAAAGCTGAATCCATCTCAATAATTGATGAGTCTCTTTTCATTCGTTTCTTTGAATAAAGTTACTTAAGGTAAAGTAAATGAAAACTAGCTTCCAGATCAGGCAGTTGCAGTCTCAAGTAATCACACAATTAGAAAACTCTATATCCACTGCTTGTTATTCCCAGAAGGGTGTAGTAGGAAAGAATTGTGAATAATAAGAATTTAAAATTAAAGAGAATGAACCTCTATTAACTTGGTAGCCCCTGGGGGGTAGAGTAACTGGTGTACATACACAAGATTATTTTATCTGGCATCTGTTTTTCAAGTATGTGGACAGTTTGTATTGGATTATCTTCTCTGAGGGCACGGTCCTCTTGAGTTTGGATTAGGTTAGGAATATGGGCTCCCTGTTGAATACACAGGGCTAAATCAGTTTCTTCTGCTGTCTGTAGAGGACAGAGAGACAGAGATCTGCTGTAAGAGCTCCTACCACAGTTCACCTGTGGCAGAGGCAGAGTACTCGACAGGAAAAGAGAGCAAGGAGACTATCAAAAGAGCCCACCACCAGAGGAAAGCAGGACTGAGTTATTCCTGGGGATGATCTCCATGGTGTTTGTGCCAGGTTTAAGCAATCATTCACTGGGACACCTCAGCATGGACATTTCTTCAGGTAACCCAAATTCCCCATTTACCATGGGCAACTGGTGCCTGACCAATGCTCCTGCCTGTCTCACTACCAATTGTGCCATCATCCCAGGCCTTGGAGCGGAGCCATATTCCAGACCTCCAGGGGTCTCTTCCAACCCACCAACCCTATGGTTTGTCCTACCACCAACACAGCCTTTCACAATCCACAGACACATAAAGGGAGCCTTTCTCACAAATATCCAGATCTGGGTGCACACCTGTGCTACCCTACTCATTAATCATTTATTTTATAGCTTACGAAGATGCTATCAATCCATCAGAAGATTATCAAATGTTTTACAAAACTGTTTCCCCATCATAAACACACTGTGTAGAATGACTGTTTTGGGGCTTGGATATCTGTAAAGTACTGGATGAACACATAGCAACATTTAAAAAAAAAAAAGAGGGAGAGTGAGAGAGGATGCCCAATTTTCAATCAGCACATGCACATGAATAGAAGGGAACAAGTCAATTTCATCTAATTTACTTGCTACAAATAACTAGCCTTGGTCATTTGCTTTGCTTCGACTCTACAGATTTACCTTTGGATATCTAGACACACTTGCCATTTTAGAATTGCTGTGCCATTCTTCCTGTTATATGGCACAGACAATTTCAGCTGCAGTGAGCCAATTACCATTTCCACCTGCATGACAGGAGGACCTCTGTTTGAAAAGGTTGTGACCAACACTCTAACCTAGGTTGGAATTCCTTCTCTCATTTTAATTTTTTATCTGCACATATGCAGCAGAATTTAAGTAGGAAACTCTCCTCACTGCAGAACACACTAGATTCCATTTCAGTAAAATGAACATCCACAAAGCAAGAGTATTTGCTTTTACAGGATAGTCATGAATAGAACTGATAGTGGGTTATTTAAAATTTCTGTAAGTGATGAATTATGAAATGCTTCCATAATGAGATGTTTTTAAACATTAAAAATTGCTCTTAGGACTTGTTTCTATTTAAAATAAATAAACAGGGTTATTCTAATTGCAAGCCATTATAATTACATGTAAGAAAGAAAAATGAAGGATGATTGAAAACTGAGCCATTAACAAGAGCTACCTGTGCTACAGATGCATCTCTCTAGGTAAGGTGGCAATGTAGTGCTGTGCTCTGGAACACAGCATGGCACATTTGCTTAGGAGCACCTTTACATTTACATTTCCACTTTCTAAAAGCCGCCAATTGCAACATCTTGCAGCACTGCATCCACCAGCAGCTCCTCACCTTCAATGAGAACAAAGGTCATGTTGATGGGACCACATCCACCCCCTTTTCTGAAAAAAAAGGTCCTGGGGGACTGCCATCACAGCCCCCCATGGCCTGCCAGTTCCCTAAATCCCCACCCACTTCCAGAAGAGTTGTGAGCAGTGACTCTCAGCAGGACTAGTCACCACGACTCCTCTCAGTCCCCTCCCAAACTGCCATTCCTGAAACTGTGCTCCTTCCTTGCCCCAGCCCCAGTGATCATCCCTCACTGGGGTAGAGGGGCCATTCTGTCATCACCAGGACAGCAGCTCCCCATATGGTCCCATTCCTAAGGACTTCATCCTATTTCAAATCATTTTTCAAAGCCTTTACTCAGGAGATTCAGAGCAGAGGCAACACTGACTGCAATCCCACAAAAACTGGCCCTGCTTCAAGCTGACACAAAGCACTGACTATCTTTAAATGAGAACCACCATAAAGCAGATAGACCCCAAACCAGCCCAGTTTACAGCTTTCTCCTCACACTTCCCTGTAACTTCACGAGCCAGAAACAAAACTGGCAGCAGGAAGATTTCATTTATTAGTAAGCAAAAGTAACAAACTGCAAATACTTCATTACTAATACATCATTTGCTCAGAATGGCACAAAACAAACAAGTCTGTGTTTTATTCATGGGCCTCCTGTCATCCTCAGTGGCCCAGACTCGCTGCAAAACATGTAGCTGCTGTCCGTTCCACTGAAAAGGGAGCATGGAGATGTTTGAGCTCCAGGGCTGAGGCTGAGCAAAGGTGGGAGCTGAGAATACGGGAGGGGAGCTGAAGAGCTCTTGGCACCTCAGGCCTTTCTTTGGATGTCAACACGTCCTCCAGGTGGGACACTGCCCTGCAGCCCCCTATTCCATCAGCACATCATCATTAAATCATCACAGCGCAACGGTAAAAGGCACCTCTGAAACTTGTCATAAAAACCTCCACCTGAGCTACTGATAAACCAGAAAAATTGCATAACTGGAGCAACATGTTTAATAAATGCCTCTCCACTGGTTACCCAATATACAGTAAGCAGTGTGGAAACTGCTCATTTGCTCACTCACTCCCAGTTTCTTATCCTAACCCACATTCCATCATTTCCTGTCCCAGCCTTGGGAATCAACTGCCATGACAGCTTAAAGACAACTGTTTTATTAATATTTTAAAATTATTAATACAGCAAAGCACAGAGGTGACTACACCTGGATTGGCCACTGTAAGGGTCACCCCAAAGAAAACCACTGTGTTTTCCACTTAAGAAACCCTGCTTTGAAACATGGAAAATTACTACTTCAATCCTTGAACAGAAAAAAACTCACAGTGATTAGGGAAGACAGGACAGAAATGCAAAGCTGGATCCCTTCTTTTCCCCTCCATCTTCTTCATAGAGAGGGGGCTCATTTCCGAGCCTGGCTGAAGCTACCTCAGTAAGTTTGAGGCTGCAAATGCTCGGTGCCTGGGGGACTCCCATCCCTGCTCAGGGCAGGCAGGCTGCCCCTGCTCCTCTCACAGAGCTCCTGCCTCTCACATCCGGGCTGGGGCTCTCCTGTCTGCCTGTCCCCTGATCCTTCCCTCATTCTCCCTGCTAAACCCAAGCAGAATTCAGCAAAGAGTGGGGAAATTTCCCAGTAGGGGAAGCTGGAGATGGGAGGGAGGACTAATTATGACACACAGTGTTGTGAGTGGATGCATTCCCAATTAAAAATGCTCTATTTAATTCAACCCAATTTTATTATTGTTTTGACTCTATTATTTTTTTCAGCTCACAATAACAGATTTTTCAGTTGAGATGACAGAACTGTCATCTGCCCAGCTCTGCATCTGAAGGAAGAGGAAAATGACTGTTCCCAGCTGGAGAGGAAAAAGCACACAGGAGGCATGTGACCTCAGGGTAGGGATTTTGGGTACCGACAGGGAAGTGAAGTGAGAGGTGTCTGACAGACCAACACATGTTACTGGGGCAAAAAAAAAAAAAA
>WBMY01013779.1:140440-187346 GCA_013397315.1 Donacobius atricapilla
AAAAAAAAGGGCAAGCAGTTTGAATCTGCTCTTATCAAGGTTAAAGCAGAATTTGATGACAACAAATCATTCTTGTTTTCACAAGATACAGGGTCCAGCCTCAGAGGTGTGGATGGCGTCCAGCTCCCACGGAGATCAGAGCACCCCACAGAACCTCTGCATCCTGCAGAGCTGGGGGACGACACTCCGGGGAGCACGTCCCTGCAGCAAACCCTCTTTGTGAGAGGGGAAGAAGAATAAAACAGAGAGAGGCTCTGTTAGAAGCAGGCATATGAATCAGAAATAGAGATGCCGGCATCATGCAAACTATGTTAAGGGAACTGCTGATAAAGAGGACTTCTTCAAAGATAAAGACTGTCTGTCATATTTCCGTTAAAAATAAGACTATCACAAATGCAATCATATTTTTTCATGTGTCACTTATGAAATAAATGATATTTCACTGGGAGGTTGACAGTGTAAGAAACGCAATTAGAATGATTTACATATTAAAGACATTATTATGTCTTCATTGTAAATATTTCCATCATGATGACTTTGAACAGAATCTTTGCAAACAGAAGTATAAATATCCTCATGCTAGATTTCACATAATCTGAAATCATGCTGTGTCAAATTGTCAATTTTAAGAATTCTCCGAAGCCATTACAAATCCCATTTTAATCTCTCCAAAGACTTGTCTGCTTTTACACAATTGAAAATAACCACTGCTTGTAATGTATTAATTTTGATGTGCAGTGAATAACGTGGTGCCAGAACCCTTCCAGCCAACCACTGTTTTGAAAAACTGTATTAAGCTTTCAATCTCCACACTGCCTAGAGCTGCATAAACCTTTACAATGCTTTTTTTTTTTAAATTATTATTTAATGTTAAATATTCCAAAGGATGTCATCAAAATCATGAGAGATTTTTTTCCTCTTCCCTGGGACTGATTAGCGTGTCTTCAGTAAGAAAGATAAGCAAATACAACCTCATTAAGGAGCCACGAACTTTAGATAACAAAAAGCAACACTAATAGCCCAATTGCTATTGAACAGCTTTGAACAGCTTCTCCTGTTAGAAGAGACAAATCCACTCAGCAGGAATCACGGACCCTGCACTTCTTTGCTTCTATTTGCATATATTTAAAAATAGTCTTGGCACTCCAGAGAGCACAGCTAACATGAAGGATGTGAGGGATGACAGCAGTGTTCCACCAAACCCGCACCAACAGACATGCAAACACAGGCATGAACAAAAGGGGGCTGGGGTTCCAAGGATATGGTGAAAGAAGAGTGACTTTCAAGCTGCCTCTGCAAACTCTACATTAATTAGGAAAGGATTTCTCAAATGCCCATGCATCTCCAAGCTTTTTGCTGGGAAAACCATTTACTGCTAAATGGCAAGTGTAGGCTGCATGCTTAAATATTCTGAATTTTTGGTTCTCTGAATAACTGTTAGCCCAACATTATTCCTGTCTACCTTGGGTTTTTAAATGGAATTACATATAGCCTGCAGTTCCAAATCTAAATGAAAAATAGAGATCCAATTGAACCTTAAGCGAAAAAAAAGGCAAAAGTTAATGAGATTTAAATTAGTAACAGCCAAAGCTTTCCCTTAAAGAAAACATTATTGATTTTAAAGAGCTACCTAATGAAAAAGAATGGCACTCATTTAAGACTTTGCATGAACTACATTAGAGTTTCATTTGTAATAATAAATAAGGATGTGCTTTACATTCCAATTAATCAGTAGAATTTATGTACATATTTTTATGAGTTAACTACACATTCCCTAAGCCCTTAATCACAGTTTTGGGTGAACTGTTTATGGTAGTAAAGAAATTACAATTACTTAGGCCCAGACTGTAAAGATAATTAAGTACCAGTTCCATGTAAGAGCTAAACACCTATATGGTTTCTGGGTTTATAATCTATTTTTCAATTGAAAAATGGAAATGCATAGTGTTTTGCTTTATTCTTTATTAAAAATGCTTCTATTTTCAGTTTAGGTAACTCATTATTGGAAAGATTCTCCTATGAATGATCTGCAGCTTTGACACACTAAGAACAAAAAAATATAATTGCCAGGAAAGGGAATACATGGACTCTTTGTAAATTCCCTGAATAGGTAGGAAATTCATTGAGCTGATGGTTTTCATATATTTTCATTCAAACATAATTTTATACAATCACAAGATACTTCATCATATCAGTACAATTCAGGAATATAATTCTGTTGTCCTATGACATTTAAATATGCACTGGTGATCATGCAGAGTTTCTTCTCTGAGAGCTGCTGAGAAAACAGATGAAGTGCAAGGTCCCCTAAGCAAGTTTCAAATGACATTTAAACCCAGCTACTTCTACAAAAAGTAACCATGCATGGACCCAGTCCAAACAGAATTTCACCTCATAATTAATTAATGCTCTAGACAAAACCCATCAGAACAACAGTAACATTCAGTTCATTGACTGAGATACCTAAAAGTGCTAAAACCTTAAACTCCATAAATTGCCAACTCCCTACAGATGCTGAAACCAAGCTCACCTGGGAGAACCCCAAGCTCCCTACCTGGTTTTTCTGCTCCCACCCTGGGACGTATCTGCTCAGATTCACTGTTTAAGCCATAAAGCTGCTCAGCATCACCTCACAGGGCTCTCAGTGTGTCACCTGCTCACATACAGACTGACCTCCATCTGTTGTTGATGACCAACAGTGGGGTTTACCTCCTCACCAGCTCTAAAGATGATGTTTCTCTCCAGCAGCAAACCAGGAACAAAGGTAACTGCAATTTCTCAATGAAGCAAGCAACAAACATCTCAAATAAAGCTCGTGCATGCCAAGATGACAAAGAACATGCAAAGGTGCCCCATATGGTACAACAAATACCAAAATCCCAGCACAGCACTTCTCTTTCAATCCAATTCACTGGGACAGCACTTCCCAGGGGAGATAATAACTGTCCAAACATGTCTGAATGGTTGGACTTCATCTTTGCTTTGTTAAAGCAAAAGATAGATTTACAAAGAGATGCATTTATTTTTTATAAAGGACATTCATACACATTAATTTCACCTGCCATAAGACTGTTCCTTGAAGAGATTCTTTAAAGGAACTGAATAAAACTCAATCTATCTGTTTCACAGAACTAAGACTTACATCTGCCTTTTTGTTAGCTGATTTACAGATCCCTGGCAGACCTCCTCCCCTACCTTCAACATCCCGCTGTGGCCACTTTATTCATATTGTCATCATGATTCAGAGTAATAGTGCAGCTTGGAATCAAATCCTACCATGTTCTTCCCTCACCTTTCCCAGTTCAATCCATAAAGTGGATTGCCTCCCAGGAGCAAGCCAGCTCTCAAACATGTAATCCTGGGGAATAATTTTGGCGGACAGAAGGAAATTACAACTCAGGTACGGTAGGTTGGTTTTGTACTTTGTTCTTTGCAGTCTTTAATTATGAAGTAAATTAATACACATTAGCATAATGTTTGTGATATTGCCTAAGGCATGACAAAAACAACTGAAACTGCAGGAGTGGCATCCCTGAATGGATCTTAATGGAAATAATTAGTAGAATCGAACCTATCATTGCTTGTTCCTCTAAACTATGTATTTTAGTAATGTTCAATAAAACTCTCTGGAGAAAACAAGCCAGTCCTTCATTCCCCACACAAATGTGACTGGAGTACATTTCACATTGCAGAGATCCATCACAGGACCCCTGTGAAGGCTCAGGACAGCAGTGGGGATGGACATAGGCACTCCTGTAACCCCAGTTGGGGTTTAGCTCCAAGCCAAAGGGACTATGAATTATTAGTGGACTGAGGGCATCAGCTGGCGTTGGAAGAGTCCTAAATTGCAAAACCTAGGCTAGGTCTGAGGGAAGCAATAAACAGCTGCTATTCACCCTGCTGCCCTCGTGATTTTCACATCCAAGCAAGCCTAACATTTAAAAAGCTTTTCTCGCTTTTATTTGATTCCACTTTATACCACACTGTTTCTCTTCTGTTGTTTTACAGCTGATGCAGGGGTTACTTTTGAGTGTGCTTGGACTACAGCTCAAGAATTCCCAGCTTAAAGCCTATCTTCTAGAAAGCCAGTTTGTACACAGTTCAGGCTGCTCTGACAGTAGGCAGCCTTGTGCATCTTAACACCCCCTTGATTTTAATTGCCATTGCCCACATTCAGTGAAGAAAGTTTGCCACATCCCTTCTGACTTTTGAAACTTGCACAACTAACAGGCTTCCACAACGTTGTTTTCCCCCGTGTGTCTCCTATAGGTTGCTTTTTTTTTTTTGAATTGTTTCAACCCACAGAGTTTAACCAAGTTCACAAGCTGTCTGCACAATAGTAAAAACTCCAAGACTTGGAATGTGAAGTTTGCTTTACTCCCCAAGAGTCCTTAGATGAATGTTTGCTCTGTTTTATACATTCTAGTGGGAATTCCTACAAGTACCTTGACCTTTTGTCTCTGCCAGCAGGAGGATTGCTGCTTTTATTGCAGGGAGACAACAACAAAAAATAGCCTGGCCATACAGACCTAAGGTTCCCTGGTGGAGTGATGTACAAGAGAGATGAGATTTCTTTGGGGATGGAAAGACAGTGTTCACAAAGAGGTGGCTGAATCATTCAAGCATTTTTTTATGCCTCTAATTTTACCAAGTCTCTTTTGAGCTTCAACAAAAGTTTCATAGTCAGATGAGTCCAAGTATTGGGCCCTTTAAGCATCAGCTGCAAATGAAAGAGGATCTCCTACAAAAAGCATCTGAAAATCACTTCTTTCAGCTTTGCCAACACCAGGCATTCCCTGGTCTCGCATCTACCCAGATGGTGGAGGCTATCTTAGGGCGGCCTTCTCAAGGAGACAAAGTCTGCCCACCAGTCAGATTAATATGCTAACAAAATCCCTTGGGCATTAAAGATGAAGTTTCAACTCTGATTTCTTTTGTAAGAAAAATTATGTATTACAGGCTTTGTCAAAAGAGCTTTGTTAACACTAACACTTGAAAAACAACTATGCTAATATGACATTTCCCATGCACTTGTTCTGTACTTTTATGCCACTTAGCAATGACCTGCAGCAATTCCCTACCAACCCCTAATATTTGGCCATGTGGGTGGTCACTTTTAAAATTATTTTTACTGTGCTAATTTATTGTCATTTTTGACTTATCTAGAATACGTTTGCACTTTAAACCTAACTAAATGTGCCATGTGACAAATAATCTTGTTACTGGTTTACTAAAAATGGTTATCACCAAAAATGGTTATGATAGTAGTAAACTAATACCCTAGAAAAACCATTTGGGGCAAGACCATTCCTACATGTGCCATTTTTCCATGCTTTCACACAAAATATGACCTGGCAGTCACTTGAGCACACAGAGCAGCTGTAAGTCTAAGCTCAGAAAACTAAATGAAGCTGAAAAGGGAAGTCTTGGGGAACTCTGGCACTTCCAAAAATTCTATCTTGCTGTGACACTGGAACCACATTTACAAAGGGGACAAAATGGCCATCCTTTCCTAACTATCATTTTTTAAATGCACAAGAGTTCCCAAAAAGCATCATTTCGGCAATTCAAATGTGCAAACTTATACTTAGACAGCCACCGAGGTTCAGCACACAGCACCTGGTCATCTCCTCTGTGTGACTGTAATGAACTTTCTCCACTTAATCGGATGAATAAAAATCACAGGCCATGCTGAGATGTTTATCTAACAGACTCAAATAGGCTTATCCACAGGAACATAAAAGTTTGATTTAAAAAGCAGATAAAATGAATTATCCCCATTTCCTAAACAAAACAGAAATACTGAAGCTTCATGGCAAGAAAATATTTTCATACACTGCAACTCTTTAAAAAAAGACACTGTTCAGGCGGTTCCTGACAAAGGTAATGGTAGTGAAGGGATCTAAACACAGATTTTTAGTCCACAGCTTTCACTGCATGAGCTGCCTTCACATACCTTGTTCAGACTCCAGGCTGATAAAAAAGTAATAATCAAAGTTAAACCTGATGGAAAACATCAGCTTTACACATTATTTTCAACTCAGAGTTGTCAGAGTCCAAGAGCAGAGGCCACAATTTAGACTTACACCACAAATGTCTTCGCTGAGCAGTGAGCCCTAAAGGTTCCCCAGATAGTGAGAGTCCATTGCTAGAGCCCTCCTCAGCAGAGCCACACAGAGGTGCTCCAAGGCTCCTTTCTCCATCAGCATCCCTCACACACCACCCATAAGCTCTCTGACCTTTTGTGTTCACTGTGTGATGTGCTTGTGATGATCCCTTACAGGATTGGGTTGTTGGGGGTTTTTACATCTTGGCTCCCCAAATTTTCCCAACCAGATTTTCCTTTTCAGACTATGAACAAGAACACTCTAGCTGGACTTCCCACATCTCAGTCTGCTTCTAAGGACAGCTGGCTACACAAATCTGCCTATTTATAACTATTTTGAAAACACAAATGAAGAGAGAAGCATTTAGATTATGGGGTCTTGGTGAAGACTTGATGTGAACTGTTTTAAACAAGCAAACAAACCAAACCAAACCAAACCAAACAAACCCCAACAATAATCAAAAAACCCACAAAACCTAACAGACAAACGAAAACAACAACAAAATAAACCACCCAAACCACACCAAGAAGGTAAAGCAAACCACCCCTGCATCATTTTCCTATATGACTTTCACAGCTACTGTGATTTCTGAATTTAGTTTTCATTAATAAAGGCCCATTTCTGATTGTACTCAAACTCCTTGGGAAGAAGTGGTGTTTTCTTTCTTGACTTGTAACTTCCTTTCCTTTCTGTCCCAGCTTTTATGCAACACCTGCCCAACAGCTCAGCAAGGAGATGAGGATTGCACAGGGAAGCAATGTGACTCAAATATACAGCCCCAAACCATCCTGCAAAGGACAGGTCCATTAAATCATCACCAGAAGGGACACTGCTGTGGGCTGGACTTCAGCTTCAAGGGTGAGCCATTCCCAGGTAACAGCACTGCCACCAAAACAAGGCAGAGAGGAAGGTTTAGTGTCACACAGCTGCACAACACTGAGGGATGATCATTAAGGCAACAGTGCACAACTTGCTTTTATTCTCTGGACAGTCAAAGCCCTGAAATTTCCAGGCTGACAGATCAACAGGAAAGAAGAAACTTATTTATTTGGCCAGTTTCTTCACACTGTGAAGCCTTCATCCCCAAATCACATCACAGGCCAAGGATCACAGAATCGTAGAATAATAAAGGTGGGAAAAGACCTCTAAGATCATTGAGTCCAACTATTTTACTACTCATTAACTGTCCCTTAAAAACCCAACTGTACCTGCAGTGCATTGTATCCATGAAATTATAGTTCAAAATAGGTAGGTTTTTTTCCTCAAGTACTATTAAAGATCCTTCACAGTACAGTGCAAAATCCCTGATCTGCACATTTGTATTGGTTTGACATGGCCTGATTTTTTGGTAGTGGGGGGACCACAGAGGTAGTTTTTGTGAGAAGCTGCTGGAAGCTCCCACCAAGTGCAGCAGAACCAATCTCTGATGGCTCTGAAGATGGACATGCTGCTGGCCAAGGCTGGGCCAGTTAGAGAGGCTGGTAATGCCTCTGTGACAACAGATTTAAGAAGAAAATCAAAACAAAAGGGGCGTAGGTTTTTTTCTAGTCAGAGAAGAGGATTTAAGTGAGAACATGTGAGGGAAACAGCATGGAGACACCAAGGTCAGTGGAGAAGGAGGGGCAGGAGGTGCTGCAGGCACTGGACCCAAGATTCCTCTGCAGGCCATGGTGATGACCATGGGGAAGCAGCTGTGCCCCTGCAGCCCATGGGGATCCACNACAATTTCTGCTTGTGAGATTTGGAGCCATGCTGGAGAAAGTTCATGGAGAACTGTCTCCCATGGGAGGGACCCCACAGTCTCATAGGGGAAGGACTCCTCTCCCAGAGCAGTAGAAGAAAATCCTGGGTGACAAACTGACCAAAACCCTCCTTCCTACACTGTCTGTGGGAAGGAGGGAGGGGCTGGGGGGAAAAGAAAATGTGTTTTAAGGGTTTCTTTTACTTCTCATTATCCTCTTCCAATTCCGTTAGTTATAAGTTCACTTCACAACTTCGAGCCTGTTTTGCCCTTGGAGTGTTTTCTCCCAGTCCTTATCTCATGAACCCTTTGTCAATTTTTTACTCTCCTCTGCCCAGCTGTGGCAGGGCAGGGTGGCCAGTCAGCTCCGTGGGCGCCTGGTATTTGGTCAGCATCAAGCCACAACAACATTTCATGCAGCTCATGGGTGGTAGAAACCTTCTACAGAGCTGGGATGCTTTGCAGGACTCCAGACAGCTATTCATAGATCCCACTGAGTCAAATTTATGTTTCCAGGCAAAGGTTGCCAAAAATTTTACTTGTGGCCACACCGAATCACTGGCTTTTTCCAAACAGGCTACTGTATATCCACATTTATCAGGTGGAATTCAAGGGCTGCCAGCCGGGTTGTCAAGTCACTGCACTCTATTTGCAAAGCTTTGCTTTCTCCTGAGAGCAGGAGAAGCCTAATAATCATCATCAATTGCTCTCACTATCCCTTAGAACACAGCAGCAGCAAGCCAGAAATGGTGGCTTGTTTGTGCTGGCAGCAGCTCCTGGTCCCATCTGGCAGGTTTGTCACTGCCCTCCCATAACTTCATTCAATTCTGACCTGTAATGCCGTAACCTGACCTTCAGAGCATGCATGGAAAAAATCACTTTTGAAAAGGAAATGTACACCTGAAGTGAATTGTGACCCTTATAAAAGCTTCAATGCCCTTTTTTCACTTTAGCTCACTTGAAGCATACAAGGGACATGCAGTACCAGGAGCCAGTAAAAGAGACAAAAATCCAGATCCAGAATGTTGCAGTAACTGGCAATATCTTTACTCTTACTCCTACTTTTCACAGTTTATTTTTTTTCTTTTGCTTTCTGCTCAATGTACTAAAGAGCAGAGACTGAGAGACCATACTTCCCCAGGATAAACAGCTGAGGAGCAGGAGGCCTTGGGGAAGTTCCTGTGCAAAAGGTCTGGGGGGAGTGTGAATCTTCCAGTTGTGCAGAGGGTGAACCTCATTTGGCAGAGTGGCCCACCTGTGCCATGCTTACCTCCATAGCTGGGCACTATGGGGCAAAAACCCTCCACTAGAAAACCCAGTCTCCCCAAGGGTACTTCAGAGGAGCAGGGCTGGCAAACAATCAATGCAGACAAGCCTGTCTTTAAATGTCTTCTTTCCAGCAGCAGAGTGTAGGCGTGAGTAGGAGGGCTCTCAGTAGGATCCTGAACCATCATCACCACCACAAACTCAGGCTGCTCCTCGCTGAGCTACCTGGTCCTGCTGCACAGCCCTGGCAGCCACTGGGCCCTGAGGAGGCTGCACACCCTGGAGCAACACCCCAAGGGAAGGAGAGGTCTCAAGGGAGACATGCAGGCACTGAATCTTACACGAGAGCACACACACACCTTTCAGATCCGCACTGCAAGCTGCTAAACCTGCTGCAGCTCTGGCCCGACAGCTGCGCTGCGCCCATGCCAGCAGGGCCTGGGACCACTGCCAAGGCACTGGGACCGTCACCGTCTGCACCACGTCCCTGCACACCTCGTCAGCAAGGCCCACCAAGCAGGTGGGACAGCTGAGGCTTCTCCTCCCCATCTGCCATGGGGAGAGAGATCCATCTCCTCTCCAGGCATGGGCCTGCTGCTTCACAGCTCGAGCACTGAGCAAGGCTGGTCTTGCGGGGCAGCGCTGACCCATGAGCAGACAGGGGTTACGTGGCTCCTGCTCACAGAAGCAGAGAAAAGCCTACAGGGACTGTGCTCACTCACCTACCACAGCCAACATGGTCTTTCTGCATGCTCTGATCAATATTTAAATGACGGTGACAGCATGAAGAGGCCTTTTCCTATGCACTGATACAGTGCCTCCAGCCATCCCATCTAGCCAGGGTCTGAAGTAAGAAGAGAAGATGAGCCTTGCACTGTATCATGAAGGTCAGTAGGTTCAGGCATGTTTGAAAGTTTATCTAAGGCTTTCTGGCAGGTCATCTCCCTATTTCCTGATGTGGAAACAATTTCATTTAATACTTCATTGAAATAACAAGACCATTGCATAATACCCCTGACAACAGTCTTCAGTGCGAACCTGCCACCTCAAACAGGTAAAGCTTCAATGCAGCATAATTAACAGAATGTGAATTAAAAGCTCTGTAACATCCACCTGAAGCTGAGACACCCGTCCTTTCCTTTCCACATCAATGCTGAAGCAAAGAAGCTAGACACTGCATGAAGGTGCCGTGATCAGCCCATGGCCACTCAAACCTGTGGCATCCCCCAGAAAGCCTCAGCAGGTCACTCCAGACACTCTTTGGCTCACTCTCACTCACACTGCTTCAGCCCTTGTTACTTAAAAGGTGCAGCTCATTCCTGATGACACTGTTAATGCAGTTTCCACTGTGAGCTCAATATGGCTCTTCCCGGAGTGGAGCTGGGAAATCATGTTCTGAGAAAACATTACCCCAGCTGCTCTGAGACACGGCAGCTCTGAGGCTTCCCAAGTAACTACAGTGGACATAAAGTGCCTTTCCCCTCTCGACACACACCAAAAGGCAGCATAAAACACATACTGGTCTGCCCACCATGCAACTGCTGCAGGAGGGCCAGACCTCCTGAATCCCTTCAGCCTGCAACACCTAGCATGCAGGCAAAGAAAAGGAGCATCCCAATCTGGTATTTAAAACATGAACATGTCAGGATATTCATCACTCCTAACTCTGATTTTCTTGCTGCTCCTTACTTACTGTCTTCTAAGATGTTTCAGGATACAGCAGGTGATGTTTGTTTATTCAACTTTTCAAAGAAGGGGCAAGAAAAGGAGAGAGAACATAAGTGGAAAATATTTCCCAAAGTTTTGTCCAAGAAATCAAATCAGAAATTTGAAAAAGAAAAAATAAAAAAAAAAAAGAAGAAAAAAAAAAGGAAAGAAAAAAAAAAAACACAAAAAAAAGGGAAAAAAGAGCATGCTTTATACAAACTTCCTTGCCTGAATTTGACCTTGAACAAAGCCCTTGTTGAAAGCCCACTGTGTGTGGTGACTTGGAACATTCAATATCAAGCTGCTGAAGACTTCAGAAAATTCCTCTCCGAGATGCCAAGAGGAGCAGCAGGTAGAGAACAGTGTGAGTCACTGCAGCTGTCCCAGTACACCAGCCCTGAGCCAGCTGCACTTCTCTCCAGCAAAATCACTGACACTGGGCTATAGAGTAAATGGCAAAGCCAAAGAATTGCTAAAAAAGCAGCAGGAAGGAGAGAGAAGGGGAGGGGACCTCAGAAAAGCTCCGATTAAAGACAACTTCTGTTTTAAAGATTACTTTGAATTATGGCAGGTGCAAAAATTTATGGATGACCCTAAGTTTCTTCCTCTGAGAATGGTGACTCACCAGGACACTGCCTGCCAGACACCAAGACAGAGTCCACCTGCCAGACAGGCAAAACACAATAAACTGAGGGTATTCTCAACCACATTTACATTTTAACTCTGTTTATCAAATAGAAATGGAAACTAGATTTTTTCCATCAAAGTATTCAGAGTACTTTTCTTATTCCAGGCCTGCAGAAAAAACATATGAGGAGGTGCTTCAGGTTTGTGTATCCTGACTTTGACCTTCCAGACAGGCACTGATTCCAGCAGCAATATTTTTCACACTTTGTTGTCACAGCAAAAAACTCTGCCCACATTATCTGAATAGAGACACTTGTGGGAGCAAGCATTAAGCAGATTTTCACAAGGTAACACAGATTCAAACAGATGGACAACCCCTGGTTTTTAAGCTGTACCATTCCACGGGGTTTCCTTTAGCCAATTTGATCACCTCGGAGGAAAGGAAGCTTTACACCTGGTGCATCTGTGCTGAAAGAGCCCCTGCCTCCAAAACTACTTTTCTGAGTGTTATTGGAAACAACAACATTAAGATAATGACAAGACTGGCGGTGAGAAATTCACAGGGGATGCAAAATAAATGAAATCAATTAGTATTATAAATACAGGCAGAGTTTCATGTGTCTCACATGTCAATTACTCATATGAACTTCTGGGACTTTATTATTAACAGGTTTGTTTTGGCAAAAGCTATAAAAAATGAACAGAAAAACCCAACAGTGCTATTTTAAACTTGTACCACCACATTGCAGTTTACATAGCTGCAAATAAAATGGAAGAATGTTTTTATGAGCCATAAAATGGCTCAGCTAATACCAAGAGGCATTTACTGAAACAAAAATTTTGAACAAGCCTGCATCAGACAAGCCTTATTTTGATTTTCCCAGTTAAACAAAAGACAATTTGCACCCATATAGGAAAGTGGATGAGTTCTGTTTAAGTATCAGTTCTGGTGGATCACACATTAACTGAACTTGTTGGTTTTGAGGTCAGCTGTCATTCTTTCCAAATTGCTCCCCAAGCAGATCACAGAGCAGATGGAAAAGGCCAATTTGACATGAGTCTTTGGCTTAATTATAGCATTACTAAGACAGCATATGGAGTTGGTATGTACTGCAGTATTTTAGCCAATAACTTTATTTCTCATAAATTCAGTGATCTGTTTCATTTGCCTTGATCTTCAGTACATACATTCACTAGAATCGAATTATTTTTACCTGTGCATTACTAAGCCAAACTTTCTTATCAAGTCCAAGAGCTGCACACCCACAGTAATGTTCAAAGAATCACAGAATATAAATTCTATGTCAAATGCAAGATCTTTTCCAAAACATTAGTATTTAAACTGATCTGCTGTATCCAGCACTAATTATGTCGGATGCCTCGAGTTTCCCTGTAAGAGATGAGAGATGCCAGACTGGTATAGTGACAAAAAGCTTTGGTATTACATAGACCAGCACATCCAAAGAATCATCTCATGGCATATGCCTGTCCATATGCACAATGCACCCACTGTACTAGCAAATACAACAAAAACAGGTCCACTAGGAAGAGTAGATTACATAAAATCCCTAACACTACCTGGAAGCACAGAGGGTTTATCATCTTATCATAGCACTGCTCCCTTTGGAATCCTCAGCTTACAGAAATCACGGCAATGTTCACACCGGCAAAGTAACTACCTATCAACAAGACATTTAAATTCTTGCAAATTCTTTAGGAAAGGTGAACACCAAAAGAAATTGGAAGTTGTGGTTCAGGTTCTCCAAGTACTGCAGTTAAATAGGCTTTTCTAGAAGTGATCTATGTCAACCATTCCATTTGCAACACTTAAAAGATGTTCAGTGTCCAGACTGGGTATCAGGATATGTTAGACAGAAACTACAGAACTCTTTGCCTTCATGGAAAGACAGACTTTAACTGGCCAGAAACCATCACTAAAATTCCTCCATAGTCTATTATTGCCCAAAGGGTGTTTTGACAGAATCTCAAATCACTGCCAAATGTATCAAAAACAGGAAGCCAGAAAAACCAGCTTCTACTTGATTATTTTATATCAATTAATAATTGATTGTGAAAATTCTTTGCCTATTTTCCTAAACGGAGGAAATGGGAAAAGGAGCCGTCAAGTTGCGAGAAAAAGTGGTTCATTTTCACTGCCTTCTTTCTGAGGTTTTTCCTGCTGAGCAGGAATGAGACAGGACAGCAGTCTGAAGTCAGGGAAAGAGGGGAAAATTACCACCATCAACAAACAAAAGTGTTGGGTTATGACCTATAAATAAAAATTTCAGGAAAAAGCTTAAGTTTGACATTTCATCATGAAGTGAAATAGAAAAAAAGAAATTTCTTGTAGAAATGTCACCTCTGAAAACCAAGTTTCAAACCAGATTATGTAATTTTTAATCACCTCCCGGCTCTGACCTGGAATACAAAGGACTCTGAATGCAGCCACTTCAGCTGACAAAGCAGACTGTCAAATCTCCCATCGAGAACTTCTTTCCAAAGCTACTTAGGACCCCCATAACATCTTTGACACTTTTTTGTTCTTCACTTTACCTTCCTTACAGACAAATCCAACTTAAATTAAAAAATAAGGGTGGAAACCAAAATAACACAGGACCAAAAAATGTAACAGTTCTGAAAAATTCTCCCTGCCTTAAACATTACAATTTCTGATTTAAGAGGCTGGTTTCTTACCCTGTCACACTAACAAAAAAATGTACACCATTAGCCTGCAGTTTAACTACCTAAATTTATATCCTAGTGAAAATAGATGGATAGTGTGTAATGGCTTTTCATTTGTTTCCTGGGCAAGAACCAGACCCCATTTCACCAACAGGCAAGCAGGGACAAGCTCAGAGGTGCCACGGATTCTGCCAGTGGATGTTCCCAATTCCTCGGTGTTTTCCTCACCTCTGCAACCCACGGCAGACCACACAGAGTGTGGAAAGTGATGCGATTTGAATCCACAGCAAGCACAGCCCTGATGCAAAGAACAGCCAGGATCAAATACCTCTGACAAAAGAATATCAAACCAGGAAAGAAAATGAGGAACACGTGCAGCAGAATGTAAAGGAATGCTCCTCGCAGGGTGCTCTGTTTACCTAGATTCTTGCTGCACTCAGACTCAAATGCACATAGACCTGCAATTTCAATACTTCTTCCAATGCAGGTAAGAAAAAAGAAACTAACTCCTGTATGCTTATAACTCAAAACCACAGAAATGTCCCCTCTGAATTTTTTGGACAAAGCAGAAGTCAATTTTGGCTGCTCCCTCTGTACCTATTCTGGTATCCATGGAATCCATGCATAATGCTGCAGTAACTATCCCACACAAAGAAAGTCACAACTGGGTCTTAGTGTGAAGACCCAAGTTAACAGTTGCTCTGGAAGTCACAAACATCATGAGCTCAGATTTCCATCCTGACACAACCCAGAACTAAAGTTTCAAGAGTTATATTTTTGTTAAGAGACGCTGTAGAGGGTACTACTTTCTCAGTGTTGCAGCTTTAACCCATTTTTTTCATGTTTCCATTAAGACTTATTTGACTTAAATGTAAAAAATCAGGAGTAAAAAAAATTGAGATGGTTATGGCTGGGGCTTTTAAAAGACTTAGGCAATTCAATGTCATTGGGATTTCTGAGCCTACAAAATCCAATTCTACATACAGAAGGCTGCATTCCACCTTCAGAAGATCCATACATTTCAGAATCCTTACTACATGCACATTTTAGCTGTATTTTGAATATCCACAATTTAGCATTATAAAATTACTTAATTCTGTAATGCTTGTTGACATCAAAAAACTGCTATGTTCATGTGAAAGTTTGATAAACTTTCATATACAAACCCTAGATGTTTTGTATATGAAACATCTTGTCTTGTCAAACTTGTCTTGGAATGATTTAAAATTATCCTATTTCTATCCTAACGGCTTTGCACATTGAAGTGCATTTGTCTGAAAGACAAACAAGAGCCACCAATTAACAAGACACAGCAGTAACCTTCCAGTCAGCTGCAAGCACAAGTCAACACCACCTTCCAGAAGTGATCCCACACCCCCACAACTCCCCAGGGACAAATGGAAACTTCAGAGAGGTCTCCTAAGAGGTACTTCCCAATCACAGCAGAAGAGCACAGGTGAAAGGCAGTTTTTCCCACTGGTGCCTCTCCCAAGAAGCAAATAATTCCTCCTTCATCTTGGGAACACAGGACAGACTTTTAGATAACCCAAAACAGAAATTATTTGGGGATGTTTAAGCAAGGAAAATATATTGCTTCTATCTAACACCTGGCTGTTACGATTAGAAGCCAAACTGCATTTTCACGACAACAAACTTACAAGGCAAATTGGAATGTTTCAACTTGACAAATATAAAGAAATATATGGGGGGAAAATGCCCACACAGGTTTTAAATGATGCTTTAGATTACTCAGTTTGACATTTCAAAATTCAGAATTCAGCTTGTGCTGCATCCTTCACAACAAGGAAGACAGGCTGCACAGGACATAAAGGATGAGGTTATCTGCTTTGCTACTACAGGCAGGACCTGGATCGTGCTACATCCTTACATACAGCCTAAATTAAAATTGCTACAAGAAGTTGGCTATTGGTAAAAAAGGCAACATCAATCCTTTTAGCTCAACAGAAATATTTATCCAAGAACTGGGATCAGCACTTCAAATCACGCCACATTGTTGTATGTGAAGCAGCACAGCGTTTCACACACGGGGAGAAGAGGAAGACTCTAAACAGCACAACAGTATCACTGCTAGGTAAAGCAACAGCCCAAATATTAAACTCATCCCAAATACAGGCACCTTGCTGGGGGTGACCTGACCTGACTAAGGAGCATACATGTGAACACAGGTGCCATCAGCTCACCTCACTCAATTTCCATTGAACAAACAGTTAATAAATCTCCCAGCTGCTTTTCAGAAAAATGATCATAGCCAAAGCCTCCTAGTGAAAAAGGTAAGTGGATAACTTACTTAAACATTGGTCTTCAATTCACTCATTTAATTTTCCATTGTACTCTCCTTGGAAGCCATGGGGAGTTTCCTACTGCACCAAGACAAACCCATGATGGAGATGCTTTGGAGGTGTCAGGCCACACTCACTCTCAACTCTTCATGAAAGTTACACAGAATACAAACAGAATAGAACACCATTGGGGTTAACTCAATTTTAGCAAAAAGTTTCCACAGCTGGAGATGTTTATTAGGAGAAAATCACCACAAATACATTGGTATTATGTAAATCTTTTTGACAAGATTTTGTTTTCCCCATTTTTACATTATTCAAATTATAGTCTGTGTAAATCTTAAAACATGATACCTCAAATGAATAACAATTTATACACACATCCCAACTGAAATTACATGACACGTGATTTCTCTCCATAGTAAATCATCCAACAAATCTTCCCTTCTCCCTGTTACTTGTGAATTGAGGGATGAAAATTTGCATCTTGATCTGGTCCAGAGGTTAGGTTGGTCATATTAGTTTGAAGATAAGGAGATGGTTGAGGATGGCTGAATTACCAGTCAAAAACTCTACCACTCTTTACACTTAAATAAAGATCTCAAGTCACAGAATTTCAAACCTTCCTGATCAAGGGAGGTTTATATTAGATATTAAGAAAAAATTGTAACTGAAATGGTTGCCAAGTACTGAAACAAGCTTCACAGGGCAGTAGTGGGGTCACCAATCAAGGAGGTATTCAAATTTAGATGGGGCACCTGGGGACATGGTTTAGTGGTGACCTTGGCAGTGCTGGGTTAATGGTTGGACTCAGTCCTAAGGGTCTTTTTCAACCTATGCAATTTTGTGATTCTAGGATAGTAAGAGCACTGCTCTGCAAAAACCTGCATTTTCTATCAATTTTCTTTACTGAAATTTTCTTTTCATTTATTATTGCCTCTAATCAAGTGTCCAAAATTTTCATAAAACACAGTGCAGCCAAATAAAACTGTCAGTATGTTTAACTGGAGGAATTCACTCACTTCTATGGATTTTCAGCATTAATATTAGATTAACGATAATTGCATAATTATCATGAAATAATCACAAGGAAAACAATTCTGAAGCAAAGCTTGAAATAGCTCATGTTAATAGGAAGATTGAGATAATACTCATGTTTCAGAGTTTGATGCAGCCAGTAATGTTTACAGGCGGCAGGGGGGATAATCAGTGCTGCTTCCTGTAAAATTTGTTGCTTGATCCCTCAGAAGATCTAATGATGATACTTACGTCTTGCAATTTGAGTTTTTGGACTCAAATGCTTGTCCAATCTTTCTAGTCTATTTCAGTGTTCAGACGTATGGCTCAAGTTCATTGCCTGCTGAGGATGAAGGGTGGCCTGCACCTCCCAGTTACTACACATCTACCGCCAGCCTGACCAGGAACTTGGCTCTCCCAGAGTTTTTACACACCTTTTCACCATCAAAACCCTAATCTGTGGCTTTTGGTAAAGATAGATAGACAGATTTTGCTCAAGTTTCAGAAGTACTCAGTCAAAACGAAACCAGAACTTCACATTGGTGAAGTGAGCTGATATAGTGGTGATGAGTAAAGGCAAGATTTGATGGGTGAGGAGTAAAATTTCAGGTGGAAAATTGTGCTGAACTGAAAAGGTTGTAAAGCCAGGGTGGAAGGGAGAGTCTGAGGACTGCAGTCAGAACTCAATTCAGAGCATCCCCATGTAAGTTCAAAATTCGCTGTCTCTGAACTCCTTGAGTTCTGAGAACTACACATTCGTTTTCACAAGTAACTGCCATGATTTAAAAGTGAATAATTTGATCTTGGAGATATTCTGAAGTTAAGAAGCTACCTTACATCCATTACTTTTGCTGCTGTGTTGGGAACACAAGGCCTGAAAGTAAAATAATTTTTCTCCACGGCACTTGGAGTTCAGGGCAGTGAGGCTCATTTCAGATGTGCACTTCCATCATTCTGGACTACTTCCAATTTTCAGCTCCTGCTTAGATCCCTTCCTTCACCCTGAATTATTGGCAACTCGAGGATAATTAGTCCATCATTGCTTGGGAAAACTAGAAGGTTTTCTATATTTCTTTCTAATCACTTAAGCTGTCACACAGTAGTACCTTATACCATAATTTTGCACTTTACTCTTATTAAGGTCTTTCACCCTCTGCTTCTTAACATTGAGATACTGAGCAATTCCTTGGCTTCGTTTTAAAATAAAAGTTACATCACATTTGAGCTGATGCCTTCCAGCCAACCTATGCCAAATACAATTTGCTTAAAAACCTAAACTTATCTAGCTGAGGTTGGATAAGAAACTTGTGGCAAATGCTGCTTTATAAATAAGCCTTGTACTCCTGCACTTGGGGAAAAAAAGGAGTCTAGCACAGGAACCTGAGAAAACCTGACTCCACATAATCAGAGGAGACTTTCAACTGTATCAATGCAGTCAGCCAAGAGGTTCTGCTAATTGAAACCAAATGACTCCTTACAAATGGAGCAGCAGTTTAGTTGGGTTTGAGTAGGCAGCATGTGACTCTCTGCTTTCAGTTCCTGAAAAAGTGATAGACATAACAGACAAACGTTGAGTAAGAAGCTGCTGCCTCCACAATGCGCCAAGGGGCAAACTTCAGCTGCCTTGTAATGCCTCTGATTCTGAAACACAGCATGAATGGGCTAGAGGTTTTTCACCCTAAATGTATTTATAGCCATGTTAGAATTATTCTGATGGCCACCAACTGTGATCTGCTGATGGAGGAAACCCTCCACTGGGCTCTTCCCGAAGTTGCATTTGAATCAATCCAAAGAAAAGATGCAGATTTTAAACTTGGTGCTATAGAACTACCTCAGCATGGCCAGAAAGTGCTGAATGTGTGTAGAAGTCTTTCAGACTATGAACTCTATGCACAAGATGTTCTTTTTGATTCCATGCATTACAAGGAAAAATAAGATCTCATTTCCTCACACATCAGCCGTATTTCTGAAACCACATTTGGTCCATTTAGGTGGTTAAAATACCACCAGAATGGCAATCAGATGGAATAGTACAGATACACTGAGAGCAGGAGTAATAGTAACATCAGCTACATGTTAGGGTTAGATTATCACGAAACCCTGAAATTCCTGTAAAAATATCAGTAAGTTCTTACACATCAAACAAACTGTTTCAGACCAAAACTGTTCTCATATAATCACTCCACACTGGTGACCATCCAAGCATAAATTTCAGGTAATCAGTATCTCACAACATGTGACCCTTAAAAAAGATGAGCTCCAGGCGTGCCCTGAAAACTATACTGAAAATATTTTAATAGTGACACAAATAGGAAATAAATTCCATATTCTCCAAGGTTTCTGAAGGAAAAAAAGGAAAAAATGTTTAAGAGAAGGCAAACTGAAAAATCCTTGAAAATTTAGGAATTAGGAAGAAGAAAAATAAAACTGCTTTTTGAAGTAAGTTTTGTGACATTTCCAGAGTCATTTAATTTTCTATTAATTCTTTCAGACACCGTAGGAACTGGTTGTCAAACCCGCCCCCCCTGCCCCACAAAAACCCAAATAAAATCCCCTGCCATTCCACACCAAATGAAAATTTGTAAAGCTCCGGGTGATCATCACCAGTTTACTTCCTATCTTTTCTGAACACAGTGTCAGATGTAGAGTGCTTTTGTTTTGTCTACCATCCAGTAAAAGCGGAGTTATTTGTTATCATTAGAGACCCAGCAGAGATGCTTTGAGAGACTTTATTCTGTTGATAGAAACCAATTTGTTTTAAAGGGAAATCTGTGTTCTTGAAGTTCACTGAGAAAGTTAAATAGGCATTTGTCTCACTACCTGGTGTATTTACAAAATGAGTTCATTAATCTATCACATATAATTAGTCTTTTTTGTGACCACAGAAACAGGATAGCAAGGGCTATATTTATACCTGAAGCTTGAATATAAGCTGGTAGTTGCATTGCCTTCACAGGAGTCTCTGGAAAGCTCACAATACCAGCCCTCCTCCCTAAGAAGGCAGTAAAAAATCCTGCAGCTGACCCTGAGGAATAATTCCCATGCTAAATCTAGTTGAGGGAAGACCAAACTACTTGTGTGTTTTGGGATGGCAGTGGGTGAATTTCCAGGAGTAGATGGGCTGGAGAGACTCTCCTTCCCAGGAATGGCATCTGAGTCCCTGGGAAATCTGTCGAGATGGGAGACTGCAGACCAGAGCAGGTGTCAGATCCCTGAACAAATGCCCCTGCTCATGGGGGCTCAAATACCCAGGCTCAGGGTACAGTGCATCTCCTCCTCAACAGGTTCTGCTGGGTGCTGAGCTCAATATTGCCTCCTTCCCACAACAAGCAATTTTGCAGTTAGTTTCTCTCTGCCAGTCCTTCATTCTGGGCACATCAAATAATAATAAAAAAAAAGGTGAAAAGCCATACCAAGAACAAAGACCAAGCTACAATTGAACAACTGACAGCTTCCCAAATCAGATGTGACTGTGACCCAGTTCAGGAGGGGAAGAAACAGTAATTCATCCTGGCACGCTAATTAATTATCACACAGATTGCTTATTGATTTTCTTGTGCTCACTCTGATACCTTATGAAGCACATTCATTCCATCCAAACTTCTCATAGAATGGCAGATGCTGATGGATCAAAAGCAGATACAAATTCACAGGTAGGTCTCATGTCCCCTTCTAGAGATGGGCAAGGCCAGGGCAAATCCATTCATCCACAGCACCAAATCTCAGCATCAAGAGACTCATCTCCAGTCCCACTCATAAAAGCTAAATTCCTCAATAATGATCCCCCAGTGAAGCAAACCAGCCCTTGCCAATAAAAGTAGTCAGATTGCCAAGGTCATAACAAAACAATTTCAGCTTCTTGAAGGTTTCCTGCATTGGACAATAGCCTGAGTTCCCAGAGAAATTATCTAGTAGGACATTTTCTAATTAAAGAATTAATTACTGCTACAGAATAAGCAGCAGAGGCACGTTAGGCTGAAAATAATGATTTGTACAATTAGCTCTTTCACATCAAATAAACATTTACAGCTATTTGTGAACTGGGAATTTGTAAGATTAGGAGAGATCCCACTCTCATCACCCCTGGAATATCCTACCATTACAAAAACCTAGTGAAAACAGCTTCTATGTTTTCTCTAAAACAGTATGAACATATTCCATTTAAGTTGCTGTTTTGCTTTGGAATTTTCTGGGTACTAAGCATGCATCCTCACTACAGCTGTTTTAGTCTCCTTTGTTGTGTTTTGATTGGGTAAAAAAACCCTGTTTGCAGTGCATGATCATAGACAAACTGATGGTTCTCCTGACATGCCTACAGCAGATGTGTCACAGAGATCAAGGAAAATTCTTGTGGACAGCAACTTGTTTGCTTGTGCACAGGGAAATAGCGACGTTCTCATTTCCAGCTCTTTGCACAGTCAGTACAATCATCATCACTACAGTGATAAAAGCAGCCTCTGAAGATGTTTCTGTCTAGTAAAAGACCTGTTGAAGGGGGAGTGTGAACAACCTCAGCAAGGAGCTAGCATACAAAAGGGCCTAATTTTGTGGTTTAAAAACAAACATGAGTGAGCCAGCTAAAGCATCTACAAAGCTGAGTACCTTTGAGCATGGGTCTGCATAGTGGACTCAGCAACAATTCAACAAAACATTAGCAAAACTCAAAATGAGGATTAGCCCCTGGTCTGTCATCATACCTTCAAAACTGCCAGCAACCCATACCACACCATATTTCCCCCCAGATTTCTCTGAGGGACATGAGGACTGCCGTCAGGCAGATACTGTCAGGTCCATCCCAAGTCAGAGGCAGGTACTTGGGAAGAATGGCTTGGTGCATTTAATGATGGATATCTAGCTCAAACCAGTAGGTCTACTTGTGAAAAGTAATGGAGACTAGAGTGCGCTTTCCCTGGTCTAGAAGAGAACATAAGTAATTTACTTAAATAAAAATCAATTTTGTATGTTCCTTTATTACACTTCATGATCTGTGAAGATCCTTTCTTTTCATGCTGTTATGTGAATGGTATGCAATCCCCACATTAGCTGTAGATATTTCTTTAGAAAAGTAGTGAAGGTCTTAACTTTTTAAATACAAATTATTAATCAGGAATCCTTAGCTGCTATTCAAGCAGTTTAATTCAAAGAGTTATATCTCTCATTCAGGAAACTTTAACTGACACTAATCAGACCCAGCTATTTTTATTATTAATGTACAACAATACTAATCTAGTGTGACCAGCATCTTTAGTCAGAATATTAAGGCCTTCCACTCCCTAAAGTGCTATTTAGTAATAAAAAATTAAGAGTTTTGCATAATCTACTTATGTGTGCCACAACTACTGAAGATTAGCTGCAGCAATTTCTTCTCTTTTCTGAGCCTCAGCAAAGACATACATATCCTAAAAATTAAGTGATGCATGTTTGTGAGCTGATGGGACTGTTTCGGTGTGTTGGTCACAGATGCAGCAGGGATTACATGGAAACACGCAGTCCCTGTGATAACTCACACACAAGCCTCACAGTTACAAAGTGATAAATGATCAGGCAATTTTCTTCTCACTTTATATTTCAAAAGATCCAATGAGGCCTGCACGTGGCAGCTCTGGTTCTTTGAAACCCTACTGGCTTCACAGCCCTTCCCACAGGACCTGGCCTCAGTCCACACAGATTTAAGCAGAGGAGGCAGCCAGCCCAGAGGTAGATGTTTTCACAGAAGGCTGATGTATCAGTACACTGAATTAACATAGGTACATATTTTAGCAGCCACCAAAGTGTTACAAGCAGTGAACTTCAAAAAGACACACAATGCAAATTGAAGTCCAAGGACATTCAAGAGCCCAACCATGGAAAGACGTTGTGGAATACCTTTCTTCATCCTAACTGGATGTTGTTGCCTAAGCATAACCAGACTCCTATGGTATCGCCCTTTCTAATCAGAAATAGGGCATAGAAAATCAAACCCCTTCACTGTTTAATTTTGACTAGTCAAAGGCAGGATGCAGGGAACAGCTCCTGTGATGTCTACAGGAACTGGGCTTTTTTACGTAAGTTGTTCTCCCCTTACAAGAGGTGCTGACGCGTCCTTTTGTTTCTGATCCTTTTCCAGCAGAGCTCGGAGCAGCTCACTGCCGAGAGCAGCACAGGCCCAGCCCCTCTGAGCCCTGGCACACGGCAGGTTCCTGCGGCTCCTGGAAACCAGCTGAACTCACACACAAAGGCTCTGCAGACTGACAAAGGCACCACAGACTGGACATCAGTCCCTGACATATGGCCTCACCTCAAATGAACCACATCCACACCTCTACTAGCAAGTTATTTAGAAAGCTCCTGGAAACAGTTTTTCCAGTCTCAATTCTTTCAAGTCTCTTTCCAGATCCTCACTTCAGTCAAGTGCATGCCCCTCATGCCTGAGACTTAAGAGACGCTTCCTTCATTCCCGTAGTCCTGTCCAGCGGCTCACTCTGGGCAACATAGCACAGCTGATGGGGGGATTAGGCTGGTGCAGAGCTTTCCTCAAGGGGCATCTTCAGAAGAAATCACCAATTTGCAAAATTACCCTTTCTTCCAGAAAAAAAAAAAAAGCAAAACAAAACAAAAACCCTTGTGATAACAGTTTCCCTGTAACAGCAGAGACAGCTGGAGCAGGAGCAGGGCCAGCCAGCGCCTCATGCAGCAGCTGAGGGAAGTTGGGAGTTACTGGTTCCCCAGAGGGGAAAATGAAGATCCCAACCTCAGCAATCAGCTCAGAGGAGCTTTCATGCAGCAGATAAAGCAGCTTGCAAATTCTTTTCCACTTTCCCTGGAACCAATTTTTGCCTAGAAATCTTTCTGTCTTGAAACTTAAGGGCTTCTCCCCTGCCACAATTAATTTCAGATTTTTCTCTTAAGCTTTTTGTCCAGCTTTGAAATGAGTTTCATCAATCCAAAATGTCTCAGTGAAAAGAGCTTCTGAGCTAAAACTGAACAAGATTTCAGGCCACTGCATTAATATTAATAGCTTTAAAACAGTAACTCTGCATCAGGTACAGGATAGGATATTTTTCTGTGCAGCTAATACAGCCTAATACTATGTCATCACCACAAAATTTGAAGTTTATAGGAAGAAAAACGAATTAATTTCATCCAAAGAGGCAACAAATTTCTATGTCTAAAGCACACAAGAACAGTGACTCACATTGCCAAGTGCCAGGCAGCTGCTGCAGCCCAAAGCTGGCACCTCCTGGAACTGGTATCTCCAGCCAGGTGCTAGCAACTCCATGGAAAGTTGTGCCTTCCCTTCTACAAGCAGGGCACACTGGCTAGCTCCAAGTAAACTGGGGTCTAAGGCCAGGTATGCTACATAACCACAAGCAGTTTTCTCACTGTAATTCAGCTCTAGCTTCTATTTCCCCAGGATGGAGGAAGGGTTTTACTAATCCCAGTGGTTTCCCCTGGTCCCCATGTGACTCTTGCTGAACTCGGCAAACTACAGTCTGCTACAGGATGAAAAAAGAATGATGCTGCCCTACATTAACAAGTCAGACTGTAAAGTGACATGTCAGGAACTGTAAATGATAACTACATTCCTACCTTGCACCTTATAAAGTCAAGGTTAACAGCAGTCCAAACCTTGACCGGGCTCCAAAGCCTCCTGTCACCTGAGCTCTCCTGGTAAAGTCCTCTGTGCAGAGCATTAGCATCCTGAGTAAATGGAGCATGGCATTTCGTCTCACATCAGCAGGAGGGACTGAGGAGAAAACACCGGCTTTACAAGCAGAAAGCTTCCTGTACTAATACGATACAGCAATTGAAACACTGGCACTCTTTTAAATAATATTCTTTCCGTATTAGTTTTGGCTAATACAGTGTGACAGTCTCTAATATGATCAGGCTCTCATACCCTACTGCTGATGACTAACACTAATTCAGTCTGATTCTTATGTGATGGGATAGGTGGAAAATTGATAGTGTGGTAGAAGAGCAAAGTGCTTTCTAGTAGACTTTTCAAGGACCAGATTCAGGTCTACTAGTGGTTTATAAATAACCAGATATCTCCACAAATAAATTAACACATATCCTGATGTATCTTGATGTGTAAATACCTCTAGTTTTTTACTGGGTTTTTCTTTCTTGTGCTAGATAAATACATCAAGATCCCTTAATAACCCTTTATAAGTCAGCTTTATTAATTAGAAATTGTTTTCCTAATTCTTCCCAGTTCTTTTCAAGCACCAGAATGCAACGTATTGCAGTAACTGCCAGCAATGTATACAAAAAAAAAAGCTGCCTCTCTCTCCCCTCTTGGTATTTCAGTGCTTACATATTCATGTTATTCCTCTTAACCACAACTCCACATCTTGGGTGCATGTTCACTAGGTTCTCCACTGTGAGCTCACATGCTCAGAGCTGCTGCTTTCCAGGCACAGCTCTCCACCCACATAAGCACAAGCTACATTCTTATTCCTAAATGTATCTTCAAAGTTGTTTTAAAAAAATTAATCTTACCCTGTAGAAAGGGAGCTCGCATCAATCATCATTTACCATTTTTCCAACATCTAATCCTTCTACCAACTTAATCAGAAGAATTTTTAATTTTACTTCACTGAAAAGTAAGTGTGGCAGGACCGGCATGGCTTTTTGCAGAACATCACAGCTGCTTGCTATTCCCCATTAACTTTTGGTCCTTTGAGAGAAGCACAACATTAGTACTTTTTTGATCTCTAATCATTTCACATAGCTTGTGATCTGAGACATATCCCTACATTACTCTAAAGAATACAATTGTAAGAACATGTAATTTGAACTTTGCAAATTAACTGCAGCAAAGAATCATTCATGCAGGACATCACATCAGCAAAGATGTCAGATTACATTTAAATTAGTGACTATCTGGATCAATGTGTTTTTATTGAGCAGGATCCCTTGTGAAGGTATTGATGTAATACTATCAATCCTGGGAGCACACAGAACACCAGATTCACAAGCACAGGTATACATTGCTGCATATCTCTAACCCTATCAAAACAATTATCTGGCATGCAAATTACTTATGGAGATAAAAAGCATGATCATAATAGCAATATTATGCTATTATGGAGCACAATATCCTCCTACTCCTTTTTGTTTTGTTTTATATTACAGCAAAGAGATTGAAAAAGACCTAGTACTGGTTATTCCCTAACTTGTTCACAGCCTGGGAAGACAGCAAACACTAATTAGAAATGCAACTAATGTTACTAAAGTCGCAGGACCCTCCTCTTCTGCAGATTACACAATGCTATTTGATTTTTTTCCCTGAATACAGCCCTTGCAACATGAACAGAATCATTGTTTAGAAATCAACTGGACAAAACTTACATTGACCATAATGAGCTTTGGCTCAAATCCCGTGTTGATCTGCTTTAACCCACAATGAAACTGAGAAACACAAAGAACTCTTGTAGCTGCCCATGTAACACTGAAGTCTGATTCAAAGCCTGAAGTTCAACTGCTAAAGCCAATGTATGCCTCAGCGCTGCAGAGAGATCTCCTTGTTGGTGCAAACACTGACAAGCTCTTCTTGAAAAGATGTAAGTGATTTCCATAGATGAAAATGAACAATGCCTGGATAATACACATTTAGGAATGCTGGGAATCACAGCCACACTTACATCACTCTTCAGGAAACAAAATTATACATCAATGGTGTTTACTTATGAAATATATGGATCTCTGGCTAGCCGCACAAAAAAATCTCTTTCTTGCCAGACACCCAAGTGCATGGCCAGGGCTGTATCTGCCAATATTTCTGGCAATAAGCCTGAAATACTGTTCACACGGTCCTCTGCCTTTATCTATATAACTGTAATTCTGTTCTAAAAATCTTGACAGGCCATCACTCACCATGGTCAGCCTTACAGTGAAACTTACTTCCACACATCAATGCCGTCATTTGAATTGATTTAATTCCACCTTATTCTTTCACCCCAATGGACAGAGGCTTCCCATTTGTTCCCATGCCTTAGCCTTACAGGACTGTGTAGGTCTTTTAAACATTCTTCTATGAATTTAGCTAATTGTGAGCCATGAGAGAAGAAAAGAGGAGTTTCATATGACTGATCAGGCAGGGGATGGCAGCCAGAAAAACAGAACTACAGGGTTTCCTGTGAGACCACACAAAATCACAGGCTGGTTTGGGCTGGAAGGCACATTTAGGGGTCATCTAGTCTGACTCCCCTGCATTGGGCAGGGACATCTTCAATGAGATCAGGTTGCTCAGAGCCCTGTCCAAGCTGACCCTGATGTGCCATGCAGATGCTACGCAGCTGGGAAACTGAATGCATAGCCATGCTCCTCTAGCAGGATGAGGCTGAAACTTGCCATAAAGAGCATCAGAATACACATCTGTGAGGATGAGGGGAAGAAAAATCAGTGCAGAAAATTCAGCAACGTGGGAAAGCAGCACATATAGCTGATCTCACGGATCAAACATGTCTCCAGGTCCCCTGCTATGAAATAAGGGAACTCTCACAGAAATATCAGATGCTGAAATTTCCTAAATCAACAAAAAAAAGACAAGTTACACACTTCTTCAGGAGATACTTTCCATAACACACCCAGGAACCAAGCAGTTCCATGCTTCTACTCTTTCTACTCCCTCCTGCAAAGCTAATTGTAGGAGTGAATTGGTTTTTAAGTTGAAAAGCCTCTCATCCATATGTGCACAGCATGGGAGGCCAGGTAAGAAACCTCATCCAGCATGACTACCCGTGATAGCCCAAGGAAGTAAAAGAAATGGTATAAAACTGTCAGGAAAAAATGCCTTTTAACAGCCACTAAGCATAAAAGTCTACACAAGAAAAGAGCTGAGACTGGACATGTTCTTCCACCATAAAATAATGCTAAAATATTGAATGTTCTAAAATGCAACAAGAATTTTTATCTCTTGAGTTGAATGTAATGATACATTAGTCTCTTAAACTCCTGCTCTGAGAAATAGTTTTATCACCCTCTCAACAAAAGCAATCAGAGGAAGACCCATTTTTTTTTGGATTTGTGCAGTTTCACTTTATTGTAATTTTCCTTTGACAACTCTAATTATTGGGCTCACTGAGTATCTCCTGATATTCTCCAACCTTTAGTCTCTTCTCAAAGAATGTTCCAACAGCATCCTGGGATGAAGATGTCCCTTTAATGGGCAGCTACAGAGAAGCATGCCCAGCTTCAGAAGATGGATGTTTTCTCACACTTCAGTGGAGAACTTCAGGCACCATTGAAAGAGGACAGAGTACCACGGTATCCTGGATATGGGTTACACCAGGTCAAGCAGCTTGAAACAGGCACAAGTAGAAATGTGAAAGATTTCAGAACAGACTTTTGAAGCCTCAAACAAGCACAACACACCCAGAACCTCTGGATGGCAGAAAGCCGCTCCTGGGAGCACAAACTAAATTTCCTGGAAATAAAGACGTATTTTGTGACAGTAGAGACAAGGGCTCCAAGACAGACAGATCCAAAAGCAGTGATAGTTTTCACTTTTGGGGGCATTGTCTTCTTGCTGTCTATTTTTACTAAGGGTTTCATTGAGCCAAGCTGAAGATAGTGAGCAAAGTTCACTTCTTCAGATTACCATAAACTGAAGAACTTAGATGTGGAACTAAGGGTCCAATTTCTAAAATCTTATGAGCCTGGAAAAATGAAATCATCCACAAAAACAGGTAGATTTGCTTTTCATGGCATTTCTGGAAGGCCCATAATTTGCTTAACAAGAAGATAATGACTCTAGTAAGACCTGCTGAAACAAGCTGGGAGATGAGCAACTGAAAGCAAGTCAGCATGTGATTTCCTGACAGCTCAGAAATCTTTACACAGAGTTGAGCGGGTTGTGCCCTTTTATACCCCACAGGCAGCCAAGGTCAAACTGCACAGGCCTAGGGCCACCTCTGGCTGATGGCTCCTGACAGAGCAGGTTTCAAGCAGGCGGCTCTGAGGAACACAGCAGTCCCTAATTCTCACTCTTTGGAATTATTTCTGCGTATGTGGGCACTCAACTGCACGTTAAGGCCCTGGTGCTCAGCTCTCTCTTACAAAGATGCATTTCGAAGCTGTCCCAGCCACTTGGTAAGTTCCTGCTGGGGCAGTGTAGAGGGGATATCCCTGCACACAAACAGGACGGGGCACTGGTAGAGCTGGACTGGACCCAGGAAGCCTCACTGGGTGAAGAACCTTTTTGTTTGAGAACTGACTTTAAAGTCTCCTGGCAGTGCCACCTGGCAGCCAATGCCAGCAGAGCAACCTGAAAAAAAGCCCATTGACATCACCTCCTAGAGTCTGTCAGCCCTCAGGCATTTACAGCAGGTGGTCTTCAGAGTTCACAAAATAAAATACAATAGATTTCCTGAAACATATTTACAGCTAGTGGTTTCCCTGCTTGCAAACAGCATTTTCAGTCATCACCACCAAGATCATAATCCCTTTAAAGACCAATAAAATTCTTTTTCTGTAAGTTAATATATGTTCTGTGCAAACCTCCACTGCTTCATTTCCAAGAGCTCTGTCTGAATATTCATATCTGAACTATACAGACATAACTTTATTTACTGCAGAAAAGTATATTAATACTGATTTATTTAAACACTTTACCAAAGCAGCAGTATAGTTTAATCAAATACTGAAATAATTGGGTTATGTTTGATTTTAAACTTTGAAAACCCAAGTCTAAGATTTATCAAGGGCTGAATTTAGCGAAGTCCCCATCATTAAAAATTGATATTATATAGTAGGGGTACACTGGCGTCCCTGGTACATTGCCAAGCAACAGACCTTTTAAAAGATTAATTGTTCATGCCTGTGTGATTCCCCAAGTGTTCTGCAAAATGATCACCAGCTTCCAAACACCAAGTCAAGTAGTGCCAAAAGCACCAGGAGGGAAATATTATTCTGTTGCAGAGTGAGGGAAAGGCACTGCTCTCATACGGTACAAACCTGCCTGCCCCTGAGGGTGCAGGTACAAACCTGCTCTCCTGCCTGCTCCTTCCCATCCTAGCCCCAAAGGTGAGTTCCTTCCTGATGGGGAGAAGAAAAGGGGCAGCCAGATTCCTGCAGTGAAGTGTCCACAGAGAGCTGTGGGGAACCCCCTTGACTCTGAGCAGCTTTCCCAGTGCCTGGGCTTTGACCAGCCATGACTACCCTGGATACAGCACAGTGAGGGATGCTCCTGCTGCCTCCCTCAGGAAAATCTGCAGTAGTCGATAACTGAACTACACCAAGCTTAGGCATCTAAGCCTCACTGGAACAGGGTAAGCAACACTTCTCAACTAGCGATATGGCTACTGAAATTTGCTTATTTTTTTCCGTTTGATTTCTGCTTTCCAAATCAGAGAATGCTGAGGAATTCAACTCAGTGCTATGCCCTGGCTTTACGGCTGTAGGTTTTCTTCCCTGTTGCCTTACAGCTCCATGCCCATGGAGACATACCTCCATCAGAGGCATTTTCAGCCTAAATCCATTATATTTATCAGGGCTCTGCATGACATGCCTATGGTCTTTCTGATGGACACCAAGTCAGGATTTATTCCTCCAAAACTGCTAAAGAGGTAGCTTGCACTCCTTATCTGAAAATCCCATACATGGCACTTGTGACATGACTCTGTGGTCTATCTCTATCAGCTCTCTTCTTTACCTCTCCAAAACACACTCCAAGGGTGAGGACTGAGTAATAAACCTCCACTCTGTGACCCCTGGGAAACAATGTGGTGCAGAGTCTGCAGTACAAACACAAGAAGCTGACAAACTTAAATAAACAAAAGCCCTTGCAAGGAAAGGCTGATACAGCTACACTCACACTTAATTATTTTTAAAATCTTTTCTCAGGAATGTAGGAACAAAAAAGCAATGACAGCTGGAGGAAAACCACTACATCTAACTAAACATTTAAAATTATCTTCTGGAAAGAAATCTGCACCATTTAACAGAATTTTGTTCATGTTTAAAAAATCCTCTCGACAGAAGCAACCAAAATAGAAGACATCTAAAAAAGCTGAAATCTTTGTGACAGCTTGTCAAAGTATTCTTCACCAACAAATTATCAGAATATTTATGTTTTTACAGAGAGGAAAGTTCCTATACCTAAATAAGCTAATAATTGCAGAACACACAGTTAAAGTGGTACACTGTCCAAACACTATTTTCCCCAGAATTTCAACATTTTCCATTAATGAAACCTTTGAAAAGCAATAGTAAGGACATGTGGAAATTAAAAAATGCACACTGTCTTAGCTGAAGCTGAACACATCAGCTCTCAAGACCAAGTCAAACTGAAACACTCCCTCCCAACCATCCGCTCTAAGCGGGAGCTGTGTTCTTGCTGCCAGCCCCCGGCAAACACCCAGCTGACAGCTCTAGGGGGGAAGCCACTCGGTCTGGAGCTGCACAGGAGCCTTCAGCACCCCTGCACTGAGCTGTGCAGGCTCAGCTCCATGCTACAGGGATGTGCTGCCTGTCCGTAGGTGCCCAGGATCAGGACTCTGCCAGGGCTGCAGGGCTGGCACAGCCACTGGCACAGCCTCCTCACTTCCAGAAATAAAGGCCCTGGGACTTCCGGAAGCAGGAGCTGGATTCGGGGCACTGTGTTTAACAGATTTTGACATATCTATCCCTCATTAACTCAGCCAATGAACTTCTAACCCCTACGTATATTTGATCTTCATAACACGTAGTGGCAATGAGCACCACAATTTAGCTTCATTCTTGACTAAAACATACTGCTTTTACTTATTTTAAATCTGCTGTCTCAGTCCTCACCAAGTGCCTTCTGGGTTTTTTATAATGAGGAACAATAAATATTTGCTCTCTAGTCACCTTCTCAAATCAATATTCCTAGTGTCAAAGTTAATAGATCTAGGACAAAAATTTAAAGCAAATAATATTTACATGTTTTAGCTTATGAACTACAGTATGCATGCTCATGACAGTGAAGCTAATGAGAATTTTGCTTGAGGAACTATGGATAAGACTACTAGATTTCCTTGCAGAATCATTTTTGCTTTACTGAAACTTCATTTTAATGAAAAAGCCACATAAGCCTTGGGGACATTGCTAGATTGTGACCTGAAGTCAATGATTTTTGCCTACCTTTAATTAATAATAATTAGCTTTCCTCTTGCAATATTGGTTCCACACCCTACTTTCTTAAAAGCTGTCAGCACTGTCTCAGGATACTACAAGTTTTATTAATCGATGCTACCACAAAACAAGATTTCAACTATTCATTTGCAAAGGATGATAATACCACAAACATGCAAAATACTTGCTTAAAAATGTGTTCGAGTCAGTCTGCCAAATACTTGAAACCAAAAGTTGAAGATTATTGAAGTTGTTTTTAACTTCCATATTAAAGTTCTAATGGATTTTTGTAACAGTAGGTAGCTTACTTCCAGTAATTTTCCAACAGTTTGGGTAACACACTTCTCAAAGGGCTTCTTGTTCCAGCAAGCTTAATGAGCCACCTTCAGCTAGTATTGGAAAAAATGCTTACAACTCAACATGTAAAAGGCTTTTATATGTATTCCTTTTTAATATGTGGATTTCTTTTTCCACAAAGTTTTAGTAAATTAACCTAAACTTACACAAATTTCTCGCTTTATTCTATGAAACCCAGACCAAAGGTGTGACACGTCTTAGATATCCCATTTGCGGAGATCTTCATTATTCCTTTTAGCAACACTACCTTGTAATTTGACCACATGCATCAGCCTCCCACCTGACTAACCTGGCAGTGGTCCCTCCCCAGCCCATTCCAGGCATTTTGTGCTGGGTTATCCTAAAGAAATCGGGGTTTTTGCACTGGACTATCCTAATGTGAGGGCTTTGCAGACACCCTCTGGGTCAAGGTGAATTTCAGCACAGGTGATTATCCTGACAGTTCACATTAAAGACGTTATTGACCTCAACAATGCTCATCTCTCAGCAGGAATCATGCCTATTAACACAAGAACTAAAATGAAGAAGAGGAGAAAAGACTTCTGAAATTCATGTCTCATCTTGTAAACAATGGATTTCAGGAGCCTTTAAAGGGTGGAACTATTAAAGACCGGTTCTAACAGCTTCCAACAATCCACCATAATGCACTTCACAAAGCCCTTTCAAGCCCTTTTTGAAGTTCCTCCTCTTGCATTGTCACAGCCTCTCTTACATTGTTGCCCTGGGATCACTGGAAGCTCCGTAGGCGGATTTTTGACATAAGGTCAGAAACTCTTTACGACCAACTACAGAGATGGTTCAAAAGCAAGTAAAATAATCTTCTTTGAAGGTAGTTACCAATGGTGCTCTGCCCAGACACACTGGATGTACTCAGTGTGCTCTGCAGGAGCCACTTTTATTTCCCAATTTATTCTAACACAAACTGCCCCCCCAAAAAAACAAAACAAAACAAAGATCAAACAGGCAAATCAGGACGGAAAGTTCTCCAAAATGTCTCTTCATGGCAGAAGACAGTCCTGCTCCACAGCCAAGAGGGCATGAGCCATGTGTGTGTCTGGCATCTCCATGCTCTCTCTTCCAATCCACGGTGACCAGTCCCACACTCCCCCTTCTACCACCCCTGCAGTGTCAGCAGCCACATTTTGGCTTCAAGCACCAGGACACTGCAGCTGTGGATGAAGAAGATGAGGAGGAAGGGGTGGACCAAGGCCAGGGCTCACAGCTGAGTACATAGTTCAGAGATAAAACACCACATGGGGGTCCATGACCTGATTGCACGCCAGAAGCTCTCTCAGTCCACTGTGCATCTTTGGAAAAGTGCCTTTGCATCTCCACATTTATTTCCTAACATTTTCCTTCTCCATGAGACACTAAGCACCGATGACTGGCTATGGAACACTGCAGTGCATTACTTTTGAGTTTAAATAAAAAAGTGTATCCTTGCAAATAACTCCTTTTCTCTCGGAAGCATGAAATTACAGGAATAAGAAATCCTTTCCTGAAATATCTCTGCACTCTGTTTGCTTTAATGATTCAATCTTTTGACCACCTTATGAGCCTCCAAATAAAATAAAAATTAATGACCTCGAACAAACTGTTGTGGTTTGTGCTAAGGTTCAAAATTGTTTTAGCTGTTATAAAGAAGGAAATCCCTCCTTAGAAGGGAGGTGACTTAAAAAAATGGTTGACAGCACATCAGTGATACTAACAGAAATAACCATGTTCAAATTGACTGTTCATGAGGATTATGGAAATACATGGTATCCATTAGCTCCTTCTCATTTTATAGACCATTTCCTACTCAAGCAGATTCTGAAGTGCCATGATACCTCTAAGCTGGGTTCTTAACAGCCCTGGCAGGCAAAGATAGCACCAGAATACGAGCAGGCACAGACATGTCACCAGGTTCTGGTACTAAAACAGCAAGAACACTTACTGCATTCATTCTTCAAACTTTCTTGATTTGGGGGTAATCTTGAACTCTTATCTCTGCTGGAACACACACTAACACTATTGTCTCAGTTTTGAGACAAATTTAGCCAGAGACACTCTGCAATGAGTAGTCTCCTCTAAAGGGTTTCAACAACCCCCCTCCACCAGTAGAAAATGAATACTAAGAGAGGAAAAGTGAAAAAAAGCCCAACCTAAATGTTTATTAACAACAGAAGGCCCACAAGGAAAGAAAGAAAAGGAAATAACTGCTAAACACCAAACTATCAGAACTCACCCCCCACACACATCGAGGAACACACACATGGAGGAACAAAGGCCCAAAAATGCCTGCAGAATGAGGAAAATGTTGAGGAAATACCCCTTCCTGACATGTGGTGTAAGATGGGGCTGGCTGTCACTCCAAAGAAGTGAAGCTTCCATGAAGGAGTTCCAGCAGGAGGCGAAAACCTGGTGGCTCTCTGGCGTCAGCCTCCTCTTCACGACAGACAAAGCAGCTGGGCTGGAACCTCCTGATGTGTTTTCAATCTCTGGTTTGGCTTTCCGAGGTTTGGGACTGGGACAGGCCAGTCCTGCTCCCGCCAGTCCCACTCCTCAGGCCTCGGACCAGCAGCAGTTCACCTCAAGGCAGCTTAAGGATTGCTACTGCAGCTTTTCCAAGCCAGGGAAGAGAAAAGCTTTTTGCCTGGGCCAACAAAACTAAGCTGGCCATGCAAAACCAAACTGAACTGTACCACAGAGTGCTTGAGCAGTGAGGCTTCAAAAATTCCTGCTAAAAAGCCCAAAGCTCCCCACTCCCTGGCCCCACGCAGACCTGGGCCTAGGTCTTGAGATACAGCAACCATTTCTGGGCATAAAGCAGAGGCACATGGAATAGACTTATCATAAATCACTCCAAGACTACTCACATTCAACATGCACAAAAACCATTAACTCAGGTGCAGGCATTGTTGTTGTAGGACACGAAAAAATGAATGAGACTCCAAATATTTCAAAAGGCAAAGAGCATAGAGAGGGCTTTATTGTCTAATTCTTACTACCTTTTATAAGGTGTTCCAATACAGATTTAACATGGTTGGTGAATAGGAATGACACCTCTAATCCCATTGGTTAAACTAGAGAAACAGAACTAGAAAGACAAAACCACTTGGAGAAAGATTGTTTCGAGAAAGGACAGTTGTTTGGCAAGATTGTTTTGAGAAGAAGCTTTCTTGAGATATTTTTCCCTTGGGAAAAGTTAGCAGCTGCTAGCAGGCTAAAATCTCACAGACTCAGAAATATCGGGCCCACACAGGAATCTCAAAAATGTTTACCATTTTTAGAACCAGTGTGCAATGACACCAGGACCCCCAATACTGGTGAATCCCTTAAAAAGGCGAAGGAGTTGGAGGGTTGAGCACTGCGGAAACTTTCCTCCCTCCTTCCCTACGCTGAAAATTTTTTACCACTCTACAAACCTCAGCTTTACGTTCAGAAATTATTTTCAATAAGCAAACAATGCAGCAAGTCCATGGAAATAAACTCCACCATTAAGAGGTTCCTTACAATTAAACAAAGCCTGCTGAAAATTCTCACACTTGGGTGTGAGAACCTCCCATCACTTTACAAATAGTTCTGCACACTCTGCTCCTGAATCCTTTGCTTTGCTTTTTTTTTCCGTAGGCATCTATCACCAGGCTATTTAAGTATCCAACAGTTACATAAAAAACTCAACAAGTTATGTTTTCAGTTCTGAGCTCCTAGTACTTTCCAAGACTTTGACACACATGATAATATGAAAACATATCATCTTTCACAGATCCTATCCAAAGTTTCCTGTAAAACTACCAGACTGTGCTGCAAACAACAAACCAAACCAGCGTCAGCTGTACCTGGAAACCCTGTATTTACTGAACATGTGTGGTGGCTTGACCAGGAAGTGAGTTTTCAGGAAGTTACAGAGAAGAACCAATTAAGAACAGATATGTCTCCATGAACATGCAGGCTTAAATATCAGGCATCTTGGCAAGTCTTCCCTTTTCCTCCCAGGCAGCTGAACAGATAACATCTGCACCACCAAGGCCTTGCCATTCCTCCCCGCCCTTCCCCTTGTGGGAGGAAGAGGCCAGCCCGAGGCATGGCCAGGCCCCACTGGCTCCCAGCAGCCCAACAGGTGATATCGTGGGCAGTGGAATGGGGGGCTCCAGTCCAGGCCCTGCCACCCCCCACCTCTGGGCAGCCTAGGCCAGGCCTGGCCGGACCCCTGGGCATCCCTGGGAGCATCCCCAAGCCTGGGCTGGGCCCATGCTATGGGACTCAGGGTGGGCAGGAGGCATTTGTAAGTATTCTTGATTTCTGATTGCCCGGACGCTCCAAGCTTTGACCTTCGGCTCTCCCTGTCCAGCTCAGCCTTACAAAAACTGATACCATAAGCACAGCCAAGGGAGAGAGAAGCTGGGCAAGATTTAACCCTTTCCTGGCAAGATGAAGCTTTCAGAACGCCAACCTTTCCCTGAGAGAGAGAGGAAGGACAGAGTGATTTAATACGATTTAATAGAGGGACAGCATGACACAGAGTTGGCGAAAGAACTGATAAAGATTACTGGAAGAAGGGATTGAGGAAGTGGACATTTCTGACTGAACTTCTCTAGATGTAAACCATGAAGACTGAATTAAATATTCCTTTAAGCCATGGAAAGATATGTATTTGGGGAGGTGATTGCTTAAATTTATGTGTGGATTTTTGAGCAAAGGTGTTTGTGATGGACTAAGTAAAATTGATCTTATGAGATGCTTGAACAGAGATTGAGATAAGAGTCCCACTGTATCAATGAAGAAGTGAGAAGATATCTCTGTTCCCTGAGATAAAGAATCCTTTGCCTTTGAAGTGGTTCACCTTTAAAAAGAAATAACACCTCATTCTGCAGTGTGTTTGAGTACATGGCCCATAAGTAGTTTGGGAAACTGCTAATGGGAGAGGTGACAGAAGCAGGGTTTACTGGGTAGCTGATTTTGTGACAATTGAAACCCAGAAGAGAACTAAGTTGTCAGTGGGATCTATGGGACATCAAGCGAGACTCCTCTCCCAGAGTGATGAAAGATTATGTCTAGATGGTGAAACTGACTGAAAATCGTAGTTTTGTCTCTCTGTGTTGGTTTTGGGAAAGTGAACAGTTTCTGGGGAAGGGAAAAGGGTTTTGAAGTTTCAATTTTCCTTTTTTTTTTTAGTTTTTCATTCTTTTGGTGTGTGTGTTAATAAAATCTGTTTACTTTTAAGTTGGGCCTGTTTTGCCTTTTTCCTCCCAATTCTACCTCACAGTAGTAAAGACATTCAAACCACTACACTAAATCTGGCAAATAGAATTTGGCAAATGTGAAACCACCACAACACGTGAGACCTCATGACTCAGACCATGCAGCAGAACAGCTTGGTGACTGGGTCAGGGCAGATGGCAGCACGAGAGCTGTGTGTTCCACACGGGTGGCTGTGACTCACTTCGGGAGCCAGATGTGCCCCCACTGCCACATCTGGGCAGCAGCTCCCAGACATGTCCTGGCACTGAATGGGTAAGTCAGACCATGAAGCTGCTCTGGGATAAGCCCCAAACAAAAAATCCTTGGTAGATGGTGGAGCTGAATGGACCCAGCAATTCAGCTGTCCATGGAAAAACGTGTGGCAGGGCTTGACTGACCCCTCACACCAGCACTGCCACTGCCAGAGACTGCTGTGTGCTTCACTCCTCCCTTTTCACTCCACTTGCAGTAAGACATTCAGCTGCTGCTCCTAAATCAAATGGGGAAGAGGGGGAGAGTGATGGTGGCTCAAAAGAGCAAAAAGTGCAATTAAAACATTCAGAAAAAAATAGCTATTAAAAGTAGCTAGAAAATTATTCATTTTTATTGACTACTTTGATCATTCAGACTTTGGTCAACCTTGTGAATATGTACTTGATTTTAACACTACTATCAGTAGTCTTTAAAACCACTTAATTGCTAAGAAAAAATGAAAAGCTTGGAATGAAAAGCTTGTAAATTAAATATACAACCATCTAAACCCCTCAGCAAATGTATATAATTTAATATAATAGCACTGAAATAGCATTTCCTCTGCTCAAGTTGGTACTTACAAATCTAGATGGGTGTAAAGGTTTCATTATCTAAATAATATGCTAACACTTTTTTGAATTTCCTAAATTATAGGTTGGCAGTAACTTCTATTGTACTGCAACTCATTTCAGTATGAAATCACCTTGTACAAAAACCAGCACTGGGATTTAAATTATTTCTGGGAAATATTATGTATTTCCTAAAGTATGATTAAGTTTAATTTGATGCATTAAAAATAATCAATATTTAATTTTTGCCTAGAACTTCACAAGTCTTTTTCCTGGGGGTTTCCCAAAGAATTTTCGTTAGTTAATGAGGCAATTCTACCACAAGAGCATTATTGATTACAGCAATTTAAGTAGTAAAAAAGCATCTAAATACATACTAACCTTAAGAGTTATTTCTGTCGAACAGCTGGACTATTGTTCAAGTCTCCCCTTTTCTGACTTCTTAATTGCTAATGTACATGCTAGAACTAGTTGTACAGTACTAGTAATCTCTGTACAGTAATAAAGAGGTCAAAGCTGCTTTCAGATCTCAGAAGTTTTAGTTATTATGGTTGCAGCTTAATGAATCATCTTCCAGCCACAGCACAGATTTATATCACACAACAGTTACAGCAAATGGAGAAGCAATTTCTTTGTCCCTACGTACGCCAAGGTACAACACTCAGCTCTGCAAGGGGAGACATTTATTCTTCTCTGCGCTCTCAGTGCGGCTCTGGGTAGGCAGTGGAGGTGATCAGTATGCCACTTCTGCTGAAATTGGGGGTTTCAGGTCCTACATCTTGTTCCTTTGCTCCTCCATGGTGGCAGAGAGGGCTCGTGGGCATACGTGTCATCTCCTGCTGTGTGTTACAGGGACTGATTTGCCATCATTGCATCATCTCATGACACAGAAAGAAAATGAGGGTTTTGGTTGGAAGGAATCATACTGGAAAGTATTGCTGAGGTGGTACTTCACTTAAAAACATTTAACATTTGTAAACACAGCATCTGAAGAAAAAGCAGTTCAAAATCCTCCCTGAGAAGACCAGGGAGTTAGTAGAACCAGCAAGAGAAATAGATGCTAAAAGCAATGTGTCTCTAAGATTACTCCAGCACATGGACACTTAACCAGAGATGCCCTTTGCAGTGAATTTTCCTACCTGAGCCACACTGTTTGCAGGGCTCTGCAGCTGCACAGTCACCCCTAGCACTGGGCTGCTGGCAGCATCACTCAGTGCAGGCACTGTTTGCACCCGTGCCAGAGCAGCACTGCTAGGTTTAAAATGTGAGGTAACTTTCAGGGACACACACATTTGCAATTCATGACTTCTTTTCACAGGCCTGGCTGCTTTTCAAAGAGGTTTAAAAACCAGATGTGGAAAATAAGATTGCTAAAATCATTTGGCAACTTAATAAAGGGGTTCTGCATGTTCCCAGGGTCGATTTTCAACAACAGAGCACAACAAACACATGAGAAAATGCTTTCAGGGCAAGGGGGAAAGGCTTTGAAAATTTACCACTGTAGGAGAATGAAATACAATGTTTTCTTTATATGATTTGGGTTTTGCATTAAGCATTTTTGTCTATCTTCATGTAAACAACTTTGAGAGGTTAAAATTCTTATTTTCTGGGGGGAAAGGATCAATCTCAATTGCATTTGATTTCAGTTCTGGGTCTTGGTTATGCTGTCTTGTCTCACTACTAGAAGATCAGGCTGCACAATGTACAGTTTCAATACTTCAACTAACAACATAAAGCAATTATCAATATGAAACTAATATATTAGTTAAGTAATATATATTTGGAATTTCTTAACTGGGAGTAAAACAGGGACAACAATGCAAAAATCAAGAGCAGAAAACAACCTCAGACAGCACTTCTTGTCAACATAATCCTACTTGGTCAGGTCACCAGGTCATAGTGGCTCAGATACCATGAGATCCACCCTTGATTCCACCAACTCCATTTGTCTGGATGAGCCATAGTGCTCCCATTTGCCACCTCAATACTTTGTCTTATTTTTCTATGTCTACATGGTTTTTTTCCCTGAAACATCAAGCTCAACATGGAAATGCATTCTACAATGTAAACTAAAGAATGGTGCCAGCTGAGCACCCTCTGTGGGCACAGATGCTCTTCAGTGCAATAAAACCAGAAATAATTACAGGTGGCATTTGAGACAAAGAAGAACATCAGCTAGAAAAAACAAAGACAAACCAACCAGAAAACCAAACCCAAGCTGTTGCTCACAGCCAAGGTGGTACAAAGACCTCTCTGTCAGAGTGCAGTGGAGATCCTGTTCCTTGTGTTACGCATGACAGTGAAGTCACACCTGAAAATGCAGTGTAAGAAATAACCAGTCTTGCTCAGCAAAATAAAGTGGCGGCATATACACGGGTTGGTATCATTTGGCAGAATGTCACTGCCCCACCTGTTCACACAGAAGTGAAAAGAAAACCACAAAAGCAAGGACAAGCAGACACAAAAACACAAGAAGAGACATGATCCATGTCCCACGGGAGCAGGGCTGGGGTGATCCCATCAGGGCCGGATGCCCTTGAACTTCATGGGCAAGGGATAAACACTTGGCATTTCGAGAACAGTCTGAAATGGTAATGCTCTTTAGAGGCATTTTTTGTGCCAAATAAATATTCTAAGTTTATATCAAGATTATTGTCACCTATTTAACGGCTCATTGATTTTAGAAGCCATACCAATTCTCTCTTTCCTTTCTGTTGAGGTATTTACAGCAATAACTAACCATAAAAATTAGATAAGTGTGATTTTAAAACATCTGTGCACTTGATATCTCTACTTTTAAAAGACAGATGAGTTAATATCTGCCTGGCTTACCCACATCACCACCTTTGCCCTATATGAATCCAAAGACTGACAAGAGAAATTGGATATACACTGAGCATGATTTTAAAAATAAAAATAAAATCCTTGCAACTCTGCCATTTCTTCTATGTTCCTTTGAAGCACATATGAATACACAATCAAAGAGCTGGTTCTCGGGGAAAGGTTCCAGCCTCAGATGCCTCAGAAACATGCATGCTCCAAAAGATCTCTGTGCTGATCTCCACACCCCCCCTTGAGAACAGGTCAAAAATAACTCCACTGTAGCATTTCCCATCAGATGAACAAATGCACATTTGATTTTCACAGCATCAGATCCACTTCCTCATTTTTATTTACAAAAAAATGGAAAATATCTAGAAAATGCAAACAAAGCACCTCTTCTCTCCATTTACTGAGCAGCAGGTTTCAACTTTTCATTTCAAGTAGACATTATTCAATCCACTAAACTTCTAAATGAAATATTTTAAGAAAAATGAGAGAAATAAAGATCTAAAGAACACAGTGAGGCTCTACTCAAATATTCCAAGAGAGAAAAATAAAAGGGATTTTATTTAGCAGAGAAAGTTCTTAGTGGCTTTTAATCTTATGCAGGGACCAAAAAAAGTTTAAAACCTTAAAAACTGATTTACCCATAATAGAAAAATTATCTTTTCGAAACAGGCCAGCAAATTTCGACCCCTTGATTCACATTTTTCCTTGGTCTTGCTATTGCATCTTCCTTAATGCCCTATATAATCCTTTTTTCCAAGTAGATTCAACAACAAATTGGGGGTTGTGGGCCACGCAGAGGCATTCAGCCCCTGTTTCTTTACGGCATTATCTACCCCCTCCCTGATCCAGGAGAACTGCGGAGGCTTCACGTTTTCAGCTAAAATTCTAGCCAGTGCAGAAAACCTCCCAAAATTGCATTGCAGCTGACCAGATGGGAGATCATCCAATTTCTGAGGCAATGAAACCAGAAGGCCACTTTGTCCTTGTTAGAAGACTTGTTTTTTCCCCTGAAAAATGGTATCATTTTCTCTCAGAACAAGCACAGACAGAGCTGTATGTGGCACCTCACCCAGCAAACAGATGAATTCCCCAGCGGATACTGCAAACACAATACCAGTAATGCACCAGCACTTCACTGGCCACCTTTCTGCACACACTTATCTCCCATCACTGTTTTAGTCTGCAATAACCTGAACATTTATGCTACAAAAATAAGGATTTTTTTCCTCTTGGCTATATTGCATATCCTTGTTCAGATGTAACTACCTGTTTTCCTTAACTCCTAGTACTTTTATTGCTAGGTAACATGGGTGACATTTGGGCATCTGCTCAAACATTTTTAAACACTTCCCCAACTTCCACAGTGTCCTTTGTGGCACTCTCTCAATTGATTTAATGGAATTATTTTCACAAATTCCTCAGTCCCACAAAAGTTTATTTGCAAAATTTCATTTTAGCAGCAATCAGCAGATCCAAATGGTTATTCAAAAACGCTCAGTGGGTCTTTGCTTTGTTCTGCTGCATTCCGTTCCAGCACCCTAGGGATGCCAAGAACCTGGATACGACTCCTCTGACACAAATTATGGGTACTTTCGCAGATCATCATTCAGAGCTCTGCCCATCTTATACCCCAGCTCTGACTGAAATGTATCAGACACTGACTACACAAACCCGTCCCAACCTACACATGACTCATCACAGACTTTCACAAAATCCATTCATAAATCAGCTACAGGCCAAAAACTGCTCATTTAAATGATTTGCCAAATGTTCTTGAATGAAACTTAGAAGAACATGGCTTTGTGCTGTCAGACATTTCACAGGCCCTCAACCAAAGCCATTTGATAAATGACTAATTATCCTAAACTACATTAAATTCAATCTTGATTGTGATTATTGCTGATTAAGTACTACTCGAACTCCACACTTCAGTACAATATCTGAGATTCAAAAGATGAGTAGAGTGCCCATTGCCCATGGCAGCATTAACACACCCTCCAGCCACAAACATATGTTCTAACATGACGTGTACCGGTTTCCAAACAACTGGGATTCATTACTTTCATAGAGTTTAGTGATACTCAAAATTTCAAAATTAATTTTGACCCTTTCTTAGCCACTCTTGAGCTCTGTCCCTTCTACAGCAGTGAGGCAGTACCTTTACATATTTACACACACTGGTAAGATCTTGTCCTAGTTAGAAAAGACAGGTATCTGCTAGGGAGGGCAGGACCTTCCTTTGGAATGGAGAATTCAAACCCTCTCCCTCCAAATTATTAAAACTTGGATATTAAGTTGGCTCTCAGGCAAAGATACGAGGATTGGAACAACAGCTCTTTACTAGTATGTATAACAAGGCAAACAAACAACAACTACAGCATTAATGATAAACAAAAACTACTAGGGGGGCTTTGTGTCACAAAGCCCAGGGCAGTCTGATCTCTTGGGACGCCGAGAGCACCAAGCTGGAATGGTGGAAAATCCCTGGCTGGTGGTGGGATGTACCAAAGCTCCACGGTGGTGGCTGGAAGGGCAGGGATGTCCTGTCAGGGCAGGGAGGTGCAGGGCCACAGCATAGCAAAAAACCCAAAGCAGTGCTGAAGAAAAGCGGCAGCACTGGAACAGGGCTGGCCCAGCTCCAGCAGGGCAGGAGGAGGCAAGCTCAGAATTCCTGGGCACACGAGAAGATGATGGTAGATTTCCTCAGGACTGGACCCAGTGGGACAGTGAACTCCTCCCGTAGCAAGAGCGGCCTGACCATTCTGTCTCCGATACCGAGAGCAAGAGGGTGAAGCTGCCCCTACCCCCATCCTTTACCTGCTTCCAAGTCTCATGGTATCTTCTTCCCTCGGAGAGAAAAACTCTCAGAGACCACAAAAGGGTGTAGCCTGGTGCTACACTTTCTCCTTTGGCCACTTCCTTGTTTTGGTCAAGCACCCATAAGCACCCAGTAGTTCGTCTCCTAGCAACATTATGGGGGGAAAATTCTATAAGGGAAAAAGAAAATCCAATTGTTTTTATCTTTAAATTAAGCCTGGTTTGTCTTTCTTCTAATCCTATTCCATAGTGGAAAAATATTTAGACCACTACGCTAAATTTAGCAAATAAAATTCTGTGAATGTGAAACCACTACATCTACATGGTGTTTCTGCCTGCTTGTGAACTTTAACCCTTTACAGATCTCCCTAAGCCTCCTCTTGTCCAGGCTAAACTTCCTGAGCTCCCTCAGCTGTTCCTCATGGGAGATGCTCCAGTCCCTTCAACTGTGGCCCCTTGTTGGTCTCTTTCCAGTGTGTCCACATCTCTCTCACACTTGGGAGCCCAGTGCTGGGCACAGCACCCCAGGTGCAGCCTGACAAGTGCTGAATAGAGTGAAAGGATGACCTCCTGCCATCTGCTGGTAATGCTTCTAATACAGCCAAAGGTACCACTGAACTTCCTTCTGGCAGGTGCAGGTTTATTGGCTCATGGTCAGCTTGGTGCCCACCAGGACCACCCAGTCCTATTCTGCAAAGCTGCTCTCCAGCTGGGCAGTGTGAAGTGATGGATGATTAAGACTAAGCTCAAGGCTTTCACACGCATAAGGGTATATCCTCCACACATTGCAAAGGAGTGTTCAGTTCAAAACAAGTATTTCATTTTGCTCAAAGCCCCTGACCCAGATGGTCTGGGCAAGAATGGTCCCAGTTTACTGACTCACTTACAACTTTGGTAAGGTTTCTAGTAAGCTCTTTATCAGCCACTGCTTGCCTGCCTTTAAAATTTACATGCAACCAAAATGCTTGTTCATGCTGATGAGTCAAGTACTTTATTTGTACTAGATGTACTGAATATCAGTCTTTCATTACCTGTTGTACATCATGTAGATAAAATTACATCCTCTGTGAACAAACTTCTTTGCAAATATAAAATCAAAGCAAAGAACATTAAGTTGAAACACAGCTGATAGTGTAACATTAATTTCATTGCAAGGAAGAGGTTCAATTCTTGCTATTTTATTTTCTCAGAATAATAGTACTTATTTACTAGACCTAGGTGTAAATAATTTTTCCAATTCTCTACTGGTAAAACATGGTAGCACATGAAAGCATGACCTCACTATATTATTAAAAAGAGGGTCAGTATTTCAGTAACACTCTTTTTATCAATAAAGTTACTCAGCATAAACAGAACATCCTGTGACTCTGAAATGTTAAAACATATCATTCCAATCATTTTTCCACTCCTTGCTAAATACCACTGCAACTTAGATTGCAATGTCAGCTGCCTAGATAAGGATTATGTAAGCCAAGGAAAAATAAAGTGCGAACATCTAACTGCAAGTCAGCATGAAAATAAATGACTCAAACATGGAATAATTCAGATTTTGAGACTGGCACTGCAAGTCACATCTGGGTCCATTTCTGTGCTGAAAACCACAGGCTTATTACAAAACTAAAAAAAACCCCACTGGCATTAGCTTCTGCAAAGAATAGACCTATTTCATTGAAATATTCAGCTCCCAGATTGTGGTATCATACAAGATGGGAAGAATAGGAATATTACCCACAGACAACAGAGTTTTCATAGCACATAACAAAATTACAGCAGTTTTGGGTTTATACAATTTTTTTTTAATAAATGAAAAAAAAAAAGCTGTGTAGATATGGAAGCAATCCTAGGGCTGCCAACAAAAGAAATAATTGCAAATCCTGCACTACTATTTTTTTAATAGAGATCAATTTGTTTTGAGAAGAATTTGTGTCAAAATGGCATGCCATACTCAAGCCACAATATAGAAAAAGAGAACAAACATGTTTGTTTCCTCTATCATGAAATACTAGATGCTTTGAAATGCTTAAATAAAAAGAAAAGGTTTGAATGAAATAGGATGCTGCTTAAAAAGCCCCAAAATATTATAAAATCCTGGGTTCCACAGAGCAATTAAGTATCACTGTCATGAGTGATTTCAACATTATGTCTTTGACCCATCAAAAAACAGCTGAATTTTGCCTCCTCATTAAATAGATCACATTTGAGAAGGTGTCTTGGGTTGCAATATATAACCAAAAGCATGTATTCTCTTCTCAGTCTGTTGAAACCAGTTGAAGAGGTTTGCCTTTTTTTTTTTTTTTTTTTTTCTTTTTACTTTTCAGGGAGGGAGCA
>WBMY01013779.1:187617-226548 GCA_013397315.1 Donacobius atricapilla
TCCACCCACTGGGAGGAGTCAGGCATTTCTGCCTGGATAAAAACCTGTCAGAACACCAGCCAGCCTGTTTTCCAATGGATTCCCAGAGTAAGACTGAACCCTTTCTACAGCAACATCTCTACTCCAACAGAACCACATCTGTTACTCCAGGAGGATTTATTTTGCACAGCTTCCAACACCCTGACCAACAGGGTGTCAGGTCATATTCTGACTCTGTCAGGATTTCTAGGATCTGTTTGTTTGCTTGGGGTTTTATTAGTTTGTTTGTTCATTTTTGTACTACTACATTTGTATTTTTAATATTCCTAGTAAAGAACTGTTATTCCTATTCCCATATCTTTACCTGAAAGCCCCTAATTGTAAAATTATAATAATTTGGAGGGAGGGGGTTTACATTCTCCATTTCAAGGAATGACTCAGCTTTGCCTGCCAGACACCTGTCTTTCCAAACCAGGACAGAAGGGAAGGCAGAAATTCTTAAAATCTTACCAGTGGTCTCAATCTTGTTATCACTTCAGCACTCAAGGCTTCCTTCTCATGGAAACTATGCCATTAAGCAACAAACTTGTCAGTCAAGGTACCACTGGTATTTATGTGTGCTCAGAACTGGAGGCTCCCAAGAACAACTGTACCTATAAATACTCGACTCTGAGCCAGGCAGGAATCACTGCTGAACTTCCCAGCAGCAACAGCCCATCTCAAAGCAACAAACTGACCAGCAATGGGAATATACAGGAAGGCTGAAAGAGGGCAAGAAAAGCACCTCAAAACCATTTTGCCAGAAGCAGACTAAAGAAAGCAAAATGTGACAAGGAAGATGAGATCAGGGCACTGGAATTTAAACTGATGGTGAGACTGAGAAGTGCCACTTTTGTGCAGCAATAGCTGTTAAGGCAAACACAAAAAGGTGTTTACAGAAAGCCTAATACTAATACTTAGTATTTGTATTAACCTTGTCCCCTAGAACAGTTTGACTCTATCATTCACCAAACCCAACGAGTCTAAGTAGCTATGTGGGACTGTAAGCCAAACAGGCAAGCAGGGCAGGAGAGCAAAATGGAAAGTGGGGACTTGAGGTGGACCCTGAGGGACCAGAGATGCAATAAATGGGTTTGAGCAAGGTATTCCAGTTGTCAGCTTCATTATGAGCTAATGAAAATCGAATGTTGGGTAGTTCACTTACAACAATGTGAACCCTTCCAAGAATGAGGGAGAAAGGGGAGGAATAAATTGCTCTGAGTGTAAATCAGTGGAAAGTTTTCATATTCATCTTCCAGTTTATCAGAAAACATCCTGCTCTTCTGATGGCTGCTGCTGGGGGACATCTCCCTCAGAGGGCATTGGGGACCTGGGGACTCCCCTGAAGGGAGATGGACTAGTCTTTTCAAGAGCTGGAACATGATTCAAGATGGACAAAGGCATATTTAGGGAGCAACAATAAAGAATACCTCAGTAAAACCCAGACTACTAGCACTTTAGAGGCTTAAATGACATGCAATGCTAAATACATTAATTGCTTCTTGGAGAACTGATCTTATCAGAAGCTTCTCTGAAGGGCAAATGGCAGCACATGAGCTGGATGATCTTCAGGGATTACTTCAGTGGAGGACAAGAACAGCCCACCCCAAAGTGCAGAAGTCAGCATGGCTGAACAAAGAGCTCCAAACTGAGCTGGAAAGCGAAAAACAGCAAGGGCAGGGCAGGGACTGACTGTCCAGAATGAGCACAGAGGCATTGCCCAGGCAAGCAAGGCAAGCAAGAAATTAGTTAAGTCACGTGTACCTTCCTGAGCTCTAGTATTGCTTTCCAGAGGAGCGTATTGAAAGTCTGAAAAAGTTCGCAAAGATACTGGACAAATTCATGGGTACCACATGGACTGTTAGGTACAAAGCCAATCCTTCTGATTTAGCAAGTCTCTAAGGAATGAGAGTTGCTTCTGTCCAGGAAACTGCTTTGGTAAAACTGCTGCAAATGCCAGTTGCCCTCTCACCCTTGTTAACATCCCGCCATTACTGGCCACTATCACAGTGGGATACTAGGCAAGTGTGACCTGTGATCTGGCATGGAACAGTCATCCTTATGTCTCTGGATCTGCGATCCACTGTGCTGTACCTGTGCATGCTGGATTTATATTTACTCACAGTTGGAGGTCAGCCACACTTTCCAGCATGAAAATTTTTAAAAGCGAAAATGATAGGAATTAGCACAGAAGGGAAAACATCTCTGTTCTCAAGTTGAAAAAACATCAAGATTTCTAAGATAGAGTAGCCTGCCATCTGAAGTAGTTTTTCCTCTGAAGCTGTTGACCTACTTTGTTAGCTATACAATTTCTTACAAATTTACTATATTATAACAGCTGTGTTCATGCTGTTCTACTGTCAGCACTTCTATTCTAAACCCCCGTTTTTTACACACTTCCATAATAACTCAGTTATAAAACTGGATAAAACTTGGCTCGCCACAAGCATTTTCCTCCCCATTTGACCATCCACAAAAATGCACCATTGCAAAATACCAAATTGCCCACTTGGGTCTGACTTGTCCCCCAGAGTGTGGCAGGACTCTGACTGAGGGCAGCTGGGGAAGGTTTCTGAGCCCATCTGTGCTGTCTGGAAACAAAGACCTGCTCCTGCCACTGCCTGACTGCACATGTGGTGTGTGGCCCTGCATGGCTTTTCTCTGCTGCCTGGGTGGGTTTGCAGAGACCCCCAGCACCCTACGAAGCTGCTCTGCAGTGAGGCATGCCAACTGGGAGGGCAACTTCATGGGGCACAGCCTGGGAAGTGCAGAGCACTAAATCTAGGGGAGGGTTGAGCTGGGGAGAAACCAGCGTAGAGAGGGAAAGAGCAGAATAAGAAAGGGCGGTTTGGTTTCCTGGGACACCGTCAGCAGTGTCCTTGCAGAGCAGCAGATAGGAATAAGGGAGGGGAACCCAACAGCTGTACAGACAAAATGGCAGGAAGAAATCTATCTCCCCAGTTCAATTACAGCCAAGCTGTGGCTTTCCTAATTCCCTCCCTGATTGCCTAGGACCTGTCTTTGCACCTCTTGGATCCCTGCCCCAAACCTGCTTGTAGCCCTCCCGTAAGATTTTCCTACTTTATCCTACTCTTTCTGCTAAAAAGGCACCAAAACCACATGAGATATTCAATGTGCTGGAGCAACACAGACATGGTGGCACAACAGTGTTTCTCCCTTTCGTTCCCTATTTCTCTCCTAACAGTCCATAACATTCTGTTTGCTTTTCTGCCTGCCCCTGAGTCTAGCATGCAGGCTGTCACAGAGCTGTCTGCTGTGAGGCCAGGTCTCACTCCTGTACTGTAACTCTTGGCTTAGACACATCAGACCAGGTAGCACATTCTCCCTGATGCTACACCCATACGTCCCCTCCATCGTGCTGTCCTTGGCACTGGCTGCACACAGCATGAGCAGGACAAAATCACCAGGCAAGGACTTCAGACAGAAGACATCCTCTAGCAATGCCACCATCTGACAGCACAGAACCCCAAAGGTGCTAAGCTCCAAAACATCACTCAGGCTGAAATAAAATCAACCATCTGTACAGCTATGCCCATCCAGCTTCTTGCCCACTAGAGTGCAATACACAAGGTAGTTTCCACACTGGAGACTCTTCTAAATACAGGATTGCTGTCATTCTTTGAGACTTACTACTTCTCAGCCCATACAGTATTTTTCTCAGTCTGGATTTGCTTCTGGAAGTCTCCAAACAGTCACTGGGCTCCAAACAGCAGCAGCTTGTTTATAGTAAAATCATCAGAAAATCTTAATTCAGGAAATGGGAAAATATTAAGCAATTATCATTTGTCATATAAAATACATCTTGAAAACTTTTTATATAAAATGACTAATCATTTTATGTGTAAATTATGTCCTACTGAAATAAATGAAATTCTGTGCCTACAAAATTAGGCATGACCATGTCCGGTCAATTGTGCATTACAGTGATTCTCTTTGACTTTCTTACAGCAAGTAATGTTGCTATATACTAATTTTGATAAGTTACAGAAATTAGATTAAATTCTACAGTTCATTTTAAAACGTCACAGAAAACCTTTTATGTGCTCCTCCTTTCTTTGGATGCCATGACCAAGAGAAAGAATTCAGATACAGTCCATAAATGGATCTTCCCAATCACTACCTAAGCACGTATGTGACAGCTGTCAATTTGGAAATCATTTATCACAACAGAAAGATGAAAGGAAAACACTACTGGTACAGCAGCAATGGCAAAACAATGCTAAAACAGAATACCTGTAGAAAATCTCTTTGCATTGCAAGAGATAGCAAGTAGTTAGAGAAAATCATGAAAGCCTGAACTGAGGAAATTGGTTAAATTTTTCACAGCAAAGGGTAACAGATAAATGTAAACAAACATCACTAACCTTCCAGGGAGAGCCATCCCTTGTACAGAGTGCAGATACCTATCAGCTGTGCAGGGAAGGCATTGGATTTCACAGGCGTGCTGCTCTACTGGATAATGACTTTATAATCATCATATCATTTCCATACACCACGCAGACAATACAGTCACGCAAGTGTCATGATTGTATAATTGCACGATTATTAGATTAATCCACACAGGCAGCAATTACACTCATACTACAGCTGCCACAGCCCACCCCTGCTGCCAGCACATTGGCTCTGGATCTGCCATGGAGACTGGGAAACAAATGGGTGTGAGAAGCATGGGAATACCCTCCAATGCTTCTTCAGGACCTGCAGAGATCCTGTACTTCCAGGTGCTTTGCAATACACCAATCAGCTGGGATGGCATGTAGCCCATTTGAAGATACAGACTTTCCTCTATATTTGGGAGTTTTCTGCATCTCCTGAGAGATATTTGTAATATATACAAATACTATATTTGTAAATATATAAATTATCTGCAAAGATTGACTCTTGAACTGACCTCCTCAAAGTTCGTATCCTTCCAGACCAGTCCTTTATCCAGAAGCATTCACCAGGTCTACTCTTTTGTATGACTAAATTATATTCTAGCACTGGGCAAAGACCATGAAGATTTCCTAAGAGAACTAGGACAACTTCCTTAAAACTAAGAGAAATTCAAGGTGTATGAGCATTGTAGCACATCTGGGCTGCATTCCAAATGACAAGGGCTAAGATAGGTGTCTGGGGAATTTTATAAAGGTAGAACTTCACTAAACTTGCTTTTGGGACCCATTTAAATGTGAAACTCCGGGACCAAAACCTGTGGGAACCAGGGAACAGATGCCTAATTCATTCCCATTTTTAAAGGCCTTAAAAAAAACAATCCCTTGGGAATGCACAGCAATACTTGTCTGAGAGAGACTACCTCAAGAGCTGTATGTTTGAGCACTGCTCAAGGCTGACAAGCACAGCTTGCCTTACTTGCACAGTCCAGGGGATGTGCTTGTTATAGTAAATGCTGTCAGACTGTATATATTAGAACCTTCCTAACTTTAAGCAGAAAACAGAAGGGAAGTAGGAACAGTCCTCCTTACCCTGGTGTGTACAGCGGCCATGCAGTGGACATCACGATGGCACTGAAAATTCTCTGAATTTGATTTGAGAAGTACTTTCGACCACTGATGGAAAATAAGGCAACTCTTCAGCCCCTGAAATACAATTCCTATTCCTTCTCCTCAAAACACCCTTTTATTTTAAGACTGAACTGATCTTTAAAAAGCATAGAAGCTGTTTCTTCAGCTGCACCACACATTTCTGTGAAGTGTGCATCACAAGCAAGAGCAACCAAATTAACTTCCTAACAACGTGGTGGGATTTCAAGGGAAAGGAAAACAAACAAACAACACTGTTATGCGAAGAGACATACTTTTTCATAAGATCTCTGCCCACTGGGTGAGAATAACCATGCTTCCAGCACACTGTTCTCACTCATTTAATAACAGGATACAATTTTGGATTGTGTATACGTTGACAGAAAGCAGAAGTGACAGAAAGCTTGGAAAGCTTTGATTTTACTATATGCCTGTTGGAATGGAAACACTCGGAGAGAACCTCTAGGCTGATAAAATCTGTCACTTGAACATCAAATAAATATTAAAAAACCCCAGTTTTATCTGCAATAGAAATATCCCATCTATTTCCATTGTGAATTGCAATAATATCTATTTTAGACCCCTTCTGTTTCAGCTACTTCATAAGCTCATTTCTGCTTTGGGGATGCAAATACTCTGCACCTGCTGAGGAATACAGCAGCAGTACCTGAGTCATGTCAAACACCCTGCACAGCTGGAATTTGAAGCCCAGAACCTGAAAACAAGGCATGAAGAGGATTCAGTGCTAAGGGGCATGAAAACCCTAGCTGAAGACCAACCCACAAAAACCATGGTGAACATGGGCTCTCTTGACTATGGACAATATTCAGTAACCTGGAGACAGCTCTGCTGTTTCTTCAAAATCAGCATCAATCCTTAAAGCTGCAGGAATTTCCATCTACCTGAAACAGGAAGATTAATAAGGGCAAACCCTAAATTCCTAATGCTCTGAAACCTCCTCTGTTTTTGAAAAATCCTCCAATCATAAGAGCTAATTCTGACAAACACGGGCTATTTAGGTACTTAACTTCGATCATCTTGACTTTCTAAACTTAATTCCATAAACACACAAATGCTATGTAGCTTCTAGACAGAGGCAGTACTTACAGCTGGCAGCTGTGAGGGCATTTTACATGTTTCAGTAATAAACCTATCTATCCCTATTAAATATTAATGCACAGTCTTTCCCTATTATGTATTATGTCATAAGCCACATCACTTTTAGGAGGAAAGCCAGCAAAAACAACATAACAAGATTTTTGTCCTTTTTTAAAATACAGGCTGAGCAGTTTATAGACGTTAATAAAACCCCTGACAAGAGAAGCACTATTAATTAATAGGACTGAATATACAAGCAGGAAAAATAGAATCTTTTCCTGCCTCAAATTTGCTTATCTATTGTATAAATAACAGAGGATAGGAAGGACAGGGAAAAGAAGGTGAAATGGAAACACACCCTGGTCAATCTCCATACTGTGACATCCCAGCCGCTCCATGGGGGCTCAGAGAAGCCGCCACTGAAGTTGGTGCCACTCTACAGGGACACCTGGGAGCCAGGTAAAGCTGTGTGGGTAGGAGAATGCCCAGATAAGGCTTCAATACACCCCACAATGCCCCTGACTCCCTCATCAATGTTTGAGAAGACATGCAGAGGTTGCCTGCCAGATCTGCCATAAACCTGAGTATCTTCAGCTGCCATGTTTCTCTTAATCTCACAATTTATTTCCATGTTTTCCCAAACAAGAAGGATAGCTCTGGCAAGGGAAAGCACATAGGATACCCACAGACACCGTGAATCATTTGTAATTATTATTTTCATTTTCTGACTTTATTAACACAGTCTGGCACACAGTTCATAAGGTGACCCACTTGACACTCAGACTTCTCTGCTTAAAAAAAAGCCGATTTGATACAAATTTTTCACATAACTGTATTTCCCACAAGCTACTTCCAGCTAAACTGAAATGTGTCTTTTTATGTTAGAAATTTTTGAACAAGGTCGACAAATTTCAAAAAAACTCATATTATTAAGGACACTTTAGTTTCTTTTTCAGCAGTTGTTTTTTCCCAAATAACTTCCATATCATTCTTCTGAAATTGCTATTTTTTCCCTCTCCTGTGATAACTTCTGCAAAACACAAAAAAATTATTTTGAATCATAAACATAGGAGAAAACTCCTGTTTTGGAAAGGCAACTATATTTGAACACAAACACACACATGCATATACATACATACATATATATATATATATTCCACATCACTTTCTTCTTTTTTTTTCCCCTAGTAATTCAAAACCAGTTTTGACAACAAATTTTGAGTCAGCTTCAGTGCTTATTACTGGCTTCAATTTTCTTTTACTAGAGGATATCGCTCCATTAAATCAGTGTCTGCAAGATTGGAGTCCAGGAGAATTCTATCCTATTTCATGCTTCATTATGAAAGATTCATACAGCCTTACTCATCATGTTTCTACAGTCATCTACATCAACTTTGGCATCCTAAAATGCTGCACGGTACCAAGTGACATGTTGGAATGATCAGTCAAATTCACCAGCTTAAATACTCTGACAGTGATGCACAATCTTACTTTGGTTAGAGATAAAGACACTCCTAATCATGCAAGGGCCAGCTTTATTGTGGTAATTAGCATTCACCGAATTGCAATGCTAAGTACAAAACGTTGAAAAGCACCCTGGGGGCAGAAGTACAGGAGAGAGATTACCCACAGGCCACAGGCACTGGAAGATGCCTTTGCACTGGAAGAAGTCCTGCAGTGATGAGAGCACCACATTCCTGAGCCTGTTTTCTATGGAAAAGGGTGGTGAGAGGATTAGTTTCCACATGACGTTATTAAATTGCCTCTCCCTTACACACCTTCCTCACTAAAAACCCAAACGAACAAACAAAAAACCACAGTCATTCCCGTGCGAGACAGACTGAATTACTAAAGCTGGTGTATTAGTTCATCCTGTTTTTTCAATAGCACATAACATATCTTCAAAGAAACATAAAACAGGGCTGAAAATAGAAGACAGCCCCTGTCTGTCAAACCAGGATTGGGACATTGAATTGTTGATCCTCATTTAACATTGTACACATCAAAAATCCATCTGTATACGTGTGTATATGCTCAGGAAAGGTTTCGATTGGATATTAGGAGAAATTCCTTCACTGAAAACCTTGTCAAATACTGGAACAGGCTGCCCAGGGGAGTGATTAAGTCACCATCCCTGGAGATGTTTGAAGACATGATGACGGGGCACCTGGGAAAATGGTTTAGTGGCAGCCTTGGCAGTGCTGGGTTAATAGTTGGACTTGATCATTTTCAGGGTCTTTTCCAACCTAAATGCAATGTAATACCTAACAGTAGGTACCTAAATATTCAAGCATTTGAGGGACATTTCCATACCATGTGATATTGCAGGAGAAAACAGATCGTTTCCCTACCATGACTCCTGTTTTTATCACTCATAGTATTTCCTGTTTCTGGTCTTGCTACCTTCCAGTGATCTACATTTCAATTAATAAATTTGTGTCATTATTTTACTAAGAGAAAAACTTCAAGAGACTTCACCAAGGGCTTTATTTGCATTTGATGATTCCATTTAATAGCCCCATGGGCTAAAAACCAACTGACAGAAATTTTTAATACATGATGGCAGGGGAGGATGTTAACCCCATTAGCATCAAAAAGAAATGACCAAGTGTCAAGACAGTTTTCACAGCTCCATTCCTGTCCTTTCAGACCCAGTTAAAGCTCCTAGAATTAGGTTAGTCAGTGGTGCAGACTAGTTCTTCAGTTAACGTGTCCAGTGGTTCTGTTGGACACGATGCATCCGTCATGCTCCTGGATCCAGTTACTGGAAATTGAAAACAAGCAAACCACAGGGTGCACAATGAATTCTTTACACTTGAAAGCTCTTAGTGGAAAAAAAAAATCTCTTTTTTCCATTTAAAAACAAGTTCACATGGTTAAAATGGATGAGATGGGAAGGATAGGTATTTTCTGCACTATATCATTTTTCCTTCTCATTATCATGACACAGGAAAATTAAAGCATCTTTGTAGCATTCTCAAACCTGACTGGATAAATCACAGGGTAAGCACAGGCTTTTATGATACTTCTTAGAGATCAGTCCCATAGTTTGGCTGAATCCTCATCTCCTCCTTGGTCTCATTTCAACAAAGCCTCCCTGCTGAACAAGGAGTCATTCCAAGCTGGCAAAATCAGTATTGCTGGTGTTAGGAAAACTTCACTCCAGCCTTTTTGGTTATAAGTATGTACTTTCCTTCACTTTTCTCTTTTAACTTCAATGGTTAGATAAATCTCCACAAAAAGCCATCTAGCATCCAAAAAAGGTAAACTGAGGCCCGCCACAGAACATGCTTTGACATGAAGTGCAAGCAAGTAACTTGAAACACAGCAAAATTTGGCACATTTTGCAAGACTGATCTGGCAAGGCATTGACTCTCTGGTTCTACAGGATTTTGCATTCTGCAGGGGACTCAGTCTTTTAACACAAGTCAGGGAGGTTCTTGCTTTGGAAACATTAAAAGCCATATCAGTGGCCAACCATAGCCAGTTCCAACCACAAAACACAAAGGAATAAGAGAATTTTTTACTCTAACTTATTCTTTTATTCATTAAGAAGCTAGGAAAGTATTTTTACCAGTCGTCTTGTGTGCACTTGCTGCAGCTTGTAAGGACATTTAGGCTCTGAAGATAAACATGGAAATCATGAACAGTCCTTCTTCATTCCCCAAATTAACTGAAACCCATTTCCAAAACAACAACAGAATCCTTAAAAATGTGGGTGAAAGAAAATGCATTGAAAAGTTTCCCTTAACAACAGCATTATTCCTTTTAACCAAATTCCCAACTTTCGTCTTAGGCCATCTTAGACTCTTCACTCTATTAATAGTTTAATGCATGATAAATAATACATTATTCAAAAGGAACTTGTACTTTCATATTGGGTACAATACTTGCAAGCTACTGGCACTGTCTTCCACTTGATTTCAAGTGACATGCCCAAAGTCTTTGCAAGGAAAAATAAATCTCCCATTCAAAAGAGATACTGTCTCTGCCCTGCTGAATGCATCTTTTTCTTGCAACCAAAGGAAGAAGAAAGAAGAAAAAGAAATACTCATGTTCAAAATGTACTTCAAAGGGGAGGAGAGCACATAAAAAAGAATGAGGTGTTCTATTTAATTCAGGCCACACCGCTTCCAAAAGGAAGTAGCAGGATTATAAAAGTTCCAAAGATAGGCAACAAAATTGATTAAAGTCGTGCTGATTCTTCTGTATCGGGAGAGACTGAAGATGTTGGTAGTTTTAGATCAGAGAAGCAAAAGCAAAGGTAGAGATGACATGAAAATAAAGACAATATGATGAAAGGTACAGTAAAGATAAATCAAGGTCTACCATTCAGTCTCTTTCATAAAGTAAGATCAAGGGTACATTCAAGACTATCAGAAGACTGCAAAATTGACAGAATGCATTATCCACCTGTGGAACTTAAAGAGTATGTGATATTATCAATGTCAAGGGTTCAGGTCAAGTACAAGTCCCAGGTACATTATAAAAGCACAGGTTCCAATGGCATTTTAAAAATTTATTACTTAGTGTTCTGATCTGGCCAAATAAACTATTTTTCTTAGCTTTTTAGAACAGAAATTCCCTGATCTCTAATTGTGACAGTGTCAAGAATACTTAATGTTCAGTTTATCAGGTGGCCAGAACACTTCACTTTTCCCATGGTCAGAAATTACAATACCACAGAAACTGAAATTGACTTTCTGATTTTATTACTGTCCATAACTCCATTACAAAATACCTGTATCACATATTTGACTTCTAAATGTCTTGGTGGTCTACAGTGGATGAAAATAAATCTGTAAATGCTGGAATTTCAGAAATGAAGCTTCCCATTTCAGCTAGCACCTTTCCATGAACATTGTAAATATCAATACTTTCAATGTGCCTTTAGCAGGAAAAAAAGCCCTCATTGCCAAGAATATTGACTTAAGTAGCTTCAAATATGAATTAACTGCAAACACAAACAAGAAAACAAAGAGGTGCGAACAAGCAGCACCTGTTTGGCAACACATCCTTATTACAAAGCTAATAAAGTTTCCATGAGATCATCAGATATCTTATGCTGGAAGACATCCATAAGGAACAGGATACTGTGCGTTCATTCATTCATTCTGTAAGTGAGCAAAATACACCTCAAGGTGCAAGCCGATTTTAAACAATGTACAGGAGTAAACCTTCCCTGTCTCCCACCATTCTCAGTTTACTGAGGGAGTGAGCCCAGTTGTCAGCAGGAAAGGAAGGCTCCTCATGCCCATGGTGGCAGGGGAAGACATCCTCAGCCTGAGGCTACTCGCACGCTGCAGTGACTGAGCTCCTCTCCTGCCTGGAGAAAAGGGCGTCCCCAGCCAGGGAGGATTTGGACACGCGTCCGTGAAGCTGCTTCAGAAAGCAGGGGCACACAGAGACACCCGAGTACCCCGCAGCAGCTCTGGGCTGGAGAGCCTTTGCGTAGGAGAGAAGATGCTCAACTGCAGCAGAGAGGAAGAGCAAGTCTACCCAAAGGACAAAATAAGAGGAATGTCACCAATATATCACTTTACATCTGTGTTACTATTTTCCTGTTGCTATGGGAATACTAGAGAAAGTGGTTATCATTGTGTATTCAAAGAACCATGTAAAGTCTAGGTGTGAACAGTATCATTTGTGTGCAGCCTATAATTTTCTCTTCCAAGCAGTGTTAAATAGTTTTGTTTGGGGGGAGGGTGTGAATAATATTCCCTTCTCTATTCTCATGTTTAAATTAGCTAACCTTCTACCTGCTCTGGAGAACATCCAAAAAAATCTATAGCAATGACAAGCACTAACTTATCAGGGTAAAACAGATCTTTTTTCCATATAATTAAAATTAACACACTTACTAGAATACTCTTCATAGAGCTGATGCTATCATGCATTCTAATATGAGGCCATCTACAAAATTAATTCCATCATATTTAACATGAGTGTTGAGAACCAGGCTTCAAAGCACTTTAGAGGAAATGGCTTTGAAAATTTTAGTAATGATTACAGGGGCAGTCTAGAACTCCTTCCTTATCCTAATTAAACAACATTGCCTGCATTCTCTGAGACAGGATCAGTGATAGAAGCCAACAGAGGTATGTACTGAATATTTTATTTCAGTCGTATCAAGACAGAAGAGGGGGAACAAAATACACAGGACACACTGGGCTGTGCTCATGTACTCAGGTGACAACTCCTCAATTCAACTTGAAAGAAAATAAGACTCCTCATGTTTACTCAATTGTTGGCAGGAATAAGCAGGTCTTGAAGAGCATGCTGAGCACCATGAAAATGCTACCAATGCTTTGTGTATTTCAATTAAGTGCTAAATATTCTGACCAAAGACTTAAATCGCGCAGGAGTAAGTGTGCATACCTAGTGAGTGACCGCATTGCTGCTCACTCATCTTCAAAAATTAAGCTCTCCTTTGGTATTCTCAGAGCTAAACCCTGTGAGGTTCGAGAGTGCAGCCAGTCCCTGTTCTGAGTGTGTTTTCTACACAGTTTATGTACTATAACAACAACAAAACAGATAAACTAACACAGAAAATGAAGAAAATGCCAATAGTTAGTCTCTAGGCTGTTTTCACTGAGCAATGAATAAGAGTTTGCAACCCAAGCTAAGTATCAACTGGAGACAGTTTCATGGCATCAGGGAAGGGCTGCACAGAAAGGTTCAAAGAAGCAGGTTTCCCAGAGTAATGACTTACTTACAAATTCTGAATTATTTCTCTCAAGCTGCAAGGGCCATTACAGTAATTTCTCCTAGAAAACTTGACAGGATTCAACCATTAACAAAAAGATTCAGCATTCAGACTGATAGCAGTGTGGACAGGGAGATACTTAGTGTGCTTCCACTTCTATCAATCTTACACTGGGCTCACAAAAATCAACTAAAAGAGTCCACCTGACCTCAAAATATTCTGAATCAGCCCCCTTAGTGCCTGTTAACAATACTCCAATGATACAGCTCATGTTGTTGATTACTCAAAAGTAAATATATGAAGCTGTAAGTAGGCATATAAAGATACTGAAGTGATAGTAATGAGAAAGGTTGTTTCCCCAGGAAGCCAGAGAAAGGACTCTTAAGAAAATGTCACTTCGAAATCAAAAATATTTTAGCTCAGCATGAATTTCTCTTAGCAGAGGTCATCAAGTATTGCGATGAGTGAAAAAAGGAGAGTAAAACGTGTCCCAGATTTAGATGAAGACTTGATCCTACTTTTAGAAGGAGCTAGAAGGTATTTGCTGCAACACCAAAACCTGTAGCAGCAGTTAGAAAGGGCTGACTAAAATTCACATACTACAACCAGAGTGTGTGAAATGTAGAGCTACGTAATTCATAAACAGATTGCCACATTAAATAGCACCAAAGATCTTGTTTATGCAAAAGCAAAGACACACGGAGTGGGTGGTCTCCTGCTCAGGGTACGTACCCAGCCCTGCTTCCCCTCGCAGGCACAGGGAGGCATTTCAACATGGCAAATGTTACTCAACTGCCCCAGCATGAGGAGACAAGGAGCCCCATCAAAGCCTGCAGGACATCAGCTGAGGGATACCAGTAACAATCAAACATTGTGGGGATCTGACTTGCTACAGGTGGGGAGGGATTAATTCTTGAGGTTTCCCAGCAGACTCCTCTCTGTGGAGCTGGCACCGCTGCTGAAGGCTGCATGCTCTGAGAACACCAGGGTCAGCTCGGCACCACGACAGCTGGCGGTGTGCACACTCTCAAACTTGGCAAGTCATCCACTTGCCACATGATGGCTATTGCCAGGCACTTAATTTGGGATTAACAGGATAAAAAAATGGATGGTAAATTACAGCCAATGCTGTATAATAAAGAACTCACAGGCCAAGTTCTCAATTGCAGTGACTCACCTTCTCTGAGGTCAAACTACATCAACAAGAAATTTTGTCCCATTTCAAGAATTTAAGCAAATAATTCATACTGAAACATTTATCTGATTAATCTCAAGTTTTCCGCATGAATGCTAACAGTCTTCCTCTTTTTTTTATTTGCAGTTATTCACTGAATAATCCCTGCTCATGACACTACTGCAAGACCTCCACAGAAGGGTGGGAGAACTTCTGACTTGTCCTCAAGATTACAGAGCATGTGTCTGTCCATCAGGAATACATGATTTGAAAAGCAAAATTGTTTCCCACCACCATTCTGTGCCATTTGCTGAAAGGTCAATGCTATTGTTTAAAAATTTTTGCCAGTGAACTGACTCAGTAAAGCACTCACACTACAAATGCTGTGAAAGAACAAAGATCACTTACCACTGTTTCTCTATTGCTTATAATAAAAAAACAACTAAGAGAAATAATCCTTTTTGGTTTTTTCTTAGAATAAATGCAGAGGGTTTGTATGGATATGAATAATTGAATAACCTAGTGATTTATAGCCATTAGATATTTATATGTTCTCTCTGTTTTTTGTTTTGTTTTTTTTTAATCAGAAGAGTCTGCAGAGTCAAACTATTCAGTGGATCTCCCTGCCCTGCTCCAAGGCTCATTTTTTGCCAAACCCTTCATACATGAGCAGCTTATTTGTTGCTGTCATTGTTTTAAGGATGCCCTTTCTGTGCTCCCTTTGTTTCCTGGGGGTCTCTTGTGAAAACCCTTGGGAACAGGTTCTCCTTGTTTCTCCACAAATCTGTTTGTGTTCAATCCCTTAGGCTGCTACACATTAGTACTTAAAATGTGTATGGACTTAATGCTTAGAGGCCCAAGCTATGGCTGACACCATTCTGCCAGACACTAGACCATAGTGCTCAGAGTAGAAATCCCTTGTTCCAGCTGTGATCATCACATAGAAAAGACATAGCAAACAATACACAACACAGGCAAGAACAGTACAAGCCCCAGCTGAACCAGGATAGGGACAGGCCTTAGCCTTGCAGGAGCCTTTTGCCACACTGGACATTTATCAAAATTAATGCTCAAAAGGCTTTTTCTGGAGTAACCGGAGTGACTGCACCTTCCTTCTGCATAGCCATTAACTTGGAAAGGCACTTTCATCCTTCCACAACAAAATTCAATGTCATCAAGGGAGGGCTGAATCAAGAGATGACAAACATCATGCCACTTTTTCTGACTGCCAGTTGTCCAAAAAAGCAATTTGGGAGATGTTGCTAAATGCTTCTCAAAACACTAATGTCACTACCAAAAATACCTAGGAGTCGCACACACAGTCACAAGTGTGCATTATCTGTCATTTCCTCATTTTTAAACCTTCATATTTACACTCTGCAATACTTGAAGCACTTCTGGTGTGTCATAACTGTCCCCTCCCAGTAAATTATTCTGCATTCACGGGGGACAAGGCAGGAGGGCCTGAAGGATTTCTTCATAAACCTTTTATGTTCTGAAAAAGCACAGCCTTTCTCCCGCTATCATTTAAGTGCAATTTGTTGACTGGAAAAAAACAAAAGGATTAACAGCTCTCATGCTTCCAATTAAATGCTTTGGCCTTCTCTACCTTGCTTTTTAATCAGTGGCTCAGGGGCCCATTCCTTTTATACACTAGCGAATTTAATATTAGCTCTTAATGAGCCATTTGCTGACAGCCAAGAATGAAAGTTGCAGAGAACAGAGGAAATTACTATAGAAACATAATTTGCCTTTCAAATTATATGTAAAAATTATGACAATTGCATGTCAATTTTTTTTAATTTATGTATGTTTTACCTATTTTCACTGATTATTACATAAGCCACTGCAATGTGTCAGAAGGCCTGCTGTTTCTAAAGTAGAAAGATCACTCTGCTAGGGTCAAGCATCTTATTTTAACTTGTTGAAGTTACTTTAGTTCCAGAAGCCCTGCTTTCCACCTCCTGTTTACTGACCCAAGAGGTCATCAACCATAAACATATCCAGTGTTGAAAAAAATCTCACCAGATGTGTCAAGTACACCCAGAGACAACATGTGAATTTTTCTTTCAGCATTAAGAAGCCAATCCCTGTGAGCATTTATCCCTTCATCACTTTCTGGGGCTTTGAAGGCTGTCATCAGGACTGACATAGAAACTCCAGTGTTCCATATCGCCTACAACTTTGCTTAACACAGCAGTCATACTCATAAACCTCACACTCTTTTGTACAGGAAGAATTATTGAGGGCAAGGGAACAAAGCTATCCCAAAGTAACCTTCAACAGCAGCCGTGGCATTTGAATCCCTATGTATATTTATTAAATAAAGAAGTGTGTAAGGAAGTCAAAAGCATCAGGAAAATACTTGCTAACTTACTCTTTTCCCTCCCCCCCACTTTATTCAGACAGTGAGGAATTACATCAGAACTACATCCTATCACATAAACAGTTTCTTAATTGGCATTAACCAGTATTTCAGGAGGTAACAATTCACTAATTAAAAGAAAATCAAATGCAACTTATTATAGTCAGCTTACAGTAACAGTACCCTTCAGATTTTGGCCGTAATGAAGATAAAGCAATAATGCACTCAAATAATTGTATCCCCTGATTTTTAATCCCTTGGATAGCTATTAGCCTAAAGCACAATCATGGCTCATTAGGGCTCTCTGAATTATAACTTAGAACAAAAAAGAGAAAGACTTCTCATACACAAATCCACAGAGTTTTTCCATATGACTGACGTAACTGAATGAGATTAGAGGTGTGACAAATTTCACAGGTTTAAATGTGCTAAGCAGAAAAAGAAACTTTTGGAATCTGTTTGTGCTGTGTTCTGCTACATCTCCCCTCTCTCATCTACAACCTTTCCTTTACCCCCAGTCTCTGTTCCCAGATTGCTTTTTGTTTCTTCAACACTCACCTTATTCTTTCAGTGTGCTCTCAGAGGAAAAGCAACAGAGGAAGATAGACATGAAACAAATCCTAAGCAGCTCCAGACCAAAGGATGAAGGAAGCAGGTGAGAGAGGCATGAAAAAGGAGCATAGTGGGGCTGTACAAGGGTAAGAAAGCCTCATATTGTTACTCCCCTTCTAAAAGCAACACAACAAAGGAAGCAGACAGGTGCCTTCTTGCAGGCAGGACAGTAATGTTGGTGTTGCTAGTGGGACAAAACCTTCCAACACACTGGAGAAGCTAAAAGGCAAGAGCAGGATCATTAGCCTGATTATTTCCAGTGCCAAAGATTGAGTGCTGTAGAACTCAACAAATGTTGGAGGCAAATTACAAGGGTGAAGTCAATGTCCAGCTTCATCAGAACCCAAATAATTAATGTCCAGGACCTAACAGGAATCATACCAATGATACCTTTATAAATCTCCAAGAAGCAGAGAATACATTTTCCGGTAGATCAGTAGTAAATCCAGCAGACAGAGCCTCAGATTGCTTAATTCCTTCCACTGAGGATGTGAAAATTTAGAGATCTTGGTTGCCTTGGAGGGACTGAATATAAAAGAAACTCTGAATGGAGTAAAAAGAGTAAGTCATGAAATGTACCCTTGAAACCAAATCTGGCTGGGCTGAGCCAGCTCTTCATCCAACATGTTATTTTTCAGCCAGCTTTAACAGAAAAAAAAAACAGGAAAGTTTGGGCTTGCTGAGGCAGAAAAGCTTATAGTGGAGAACACTGGAACAGTTTAAAAAATTTAACAGACCCTTCCATAACCAAAATCAGAATGATGTCTTATGGGAGTGCAGGTTGGTCTCTGAGATCAGGAGGGTTGAGCACTGAACAAAAGCAATACTTTGAGCTTAAAGTCAGAAACCTCCATGTTGCTCCCAGCTCAGACAGTCTTCCTGTGTCATCATAAGCAAATCAGCTGCACCTCTCTGGTTGACTGGGTCTGGTTGCTCTTTTTCTGCTTGCCCTGCAGCCAGCAGCAGAGGTTCTCTCAGTTTGCCCAGCATTGGGCCAGGCTTATGCTATCAGTCAGGGTCTTTGCACTGGAATGCGATAAAAACAATTAACAAGTGACTATTGCCATCATTTTAATAAATTGCTCCATCAGCATATAAATAAATGAAATCTTCCTTTTCAGAAAACACAGGGCTGTTCAGCCACCAAGAAAGAGAATTCATGTGAAGGGGTTCATACAGACAATTCCAGAACCAATACTGTGATAAAGATTTTACCAGTCTGGTCTTGGCAAAAATTGATAAAAATGACAGATATACATGTTGAAACAGATGAAGAACTACTGCATGAAAATTCACACCAGTTAATATACCAGAGCAAACAAAACTACCTGGAGTTGTATCAGATAAAGACATAGATAAAACGCTAACAAACAATAAAAACAGTAATACAAAATGCATGGCTGGTGAACAAAAAACACATTTGGATTGAGAAAACATCAGCAGTCACGACTGACTGATACAGACTTAGACCACACTGGCTCTTCTTGGGACACCCAACCTGTCCCCTGTCACCTCTCAAAGAAGGGCTGCAGAAAACCATTGTCAGGGATTCTGCACTGACGCTTTGGTCACCACGTTAGACTGCTGGAAAGGGATGATAAACCATCAAAGGGAATTAACCTGAATAATGTGCCTGAAGCTCGCCCTCAGACACCTTTTCTCCTGGTGAAGGTAGGAATGAAAAGGCAGATTGGCTGATGAAGCTTTGGGGAACCTTCTTCCACTATGCTGGCACCAACTGCTATCAACTGCATCCTGCAACACAGACAGAGGCAAAAAAAGCTACCCTGCCTACCTCATCATCTTCTATCAACAGAACATGAAAGCATTAACACCAGTTTTAAGGCCACTGTTTCATTCTTCTATATTTCAGGCCAATGGAGGTAAGTAATTTTTATCTCTTGTTTGCAGCATGAGACCCAGACACCCCCTCATGTCTGCTATTACAGTAAGACAAAGAATGGGTGGAAACAACAGCAAAATGACCCTCTGCATGGCCAAAATTCAGGGGAGATACCAAAGGGATACGAAGCAGTATGAGAAAGCACTGCTAAACAATGGGTATGTGTATGGATGGAAGATTGCCAATTACCATGATACATTGAGAATGTGTATACAAGTTACAATCCTGAAAAACACACACAGGAATATTTTAAAGCAACCACCATTTCTAGCTTGAGTTGAAATTCCCATTTTTTTAATCTATCAGAGACAAGAAGTTCCCATGGTTGTTATTCAAACAAAAACCAAACACAGAGGGTGACAAGTTTCTCCTGGTGAACAGGAAAAATCTTACTCACTGCTTTGAAAGCTGTGATGATCAACCCAAACATCTTACTCCTTTTAAGAAATTAGCTGTAGGGTCTTTTTTCCAGGTACAACTTCTGCAAAACACCCTCTCCTTGCAAGGAACAATGTCATAGAAATGTAAACTGAAAAGGTCACATAGGCAAAATAAACAGGTGTTCCTATAGAGGGAGGAGAACAGAAGAGATCATCCAGTGCTGGTCACTGAGAGCAATAGGACTACAGCAAATGAAGAGCTGAGTTTTGCTGTATTCTTCCTTACTAAAGGCTATGCTGTGTGCTTATCTTAGATTATCTCCTTCACATGACCTTACAGGGCAGAAATAAAAATACGTCATCTGCCTCACTTATTTTAAATCTATTTACACACAAGGCTTGTGTTTTAATGAATCCCTTTTGACATTCTGGTCATCAGAAATAGCACTTGTGGCAACAAAACAGGTACAGAAGTGTTACAGACTATTAAAGAGTTCATCTTTGGGACCATGAGAAGACATTTGACCCACATCAAGAAGCAGCTCTCTCCCATAATGTACTAACAAGTAGCATACTTTTTCTTTATTTAGTTGCAATAGTAATTGAGTCAGTTTCCCTACTACTAATAAAAAGGAAATGAAAACGATCAAAATTCATACAAATTATTTTGTGCCTGTGACCCTCCACTTCTGGTATAAGCATTTGATATACTAAAAATCAATGAAGTACTGACTGCTGAAGCCCAGGCTTGAGATGATACATTTTCATCCTCATACTGTAATTAGCTTCATGCAGTCAGTTCCTAACAGCAGAACTCGGTTCCATCAGAAAATAATAAATTCCTTACAGCAATTTTGACTTTAACTAAAATCAGCTATCAAGATGTGTCTTCATTTGGGTCCTGTTCTCTTGATAAGCACAAAACAGACTAGACACCCTCACCTGTATGGAAGGCCAAGCACAGGGACTCATCCAGCATATCTTACTGCATGGTTTTACTCCCCTCTTCAAAAAGGGGGGTTATTTGAAAATGCAAAAGCAACATTAAAAAAAAAACAAAACTAAAACAAACCTGTTTCAAGCACATACAGATACTGAACTCCAAAGGCAGCTGCAGGGTTCATCCCCACACTCTAACCTGAACCCACAAGGAGCAACACTGAAAGGCAGGGACCCAACCCACAGCACCAATTCCTTATTCCTCTGCTTAAAAGAATAAATTAAAAGCTGGATTTCTGAAGTTCTTCAGGTGCTTAATTCCCATTGAACTGAAAATTCAGTGTGAGTTAAAACACCCAAATAGCTCTTAGAACAGATCTGAGAAATTTCTCCAAATATGCTGCTCTCAGAAATCAAGTAATGCATTTGATTTTGTTAACCTGACCCAGGCAATATCTTTAAGGAAAACATTCTATTAGGAGAAATCTACAGGCAGGTTCTCAGTCCCAAGCAGAGACCTAAGCTTGATCTAGACAAGGAGCTGATGCATCCTGTGTACTTCTCTCTTTGGCATCATTTCCCAATGCACTGAAAAAAATTATACTCTAACAAAATTTGTTTCCTCACAAGAATTAACCTCTCAGGATTATATTTTTGACATTGCATTCCCTCATCCTATATCTTAATTGTATGAGCTATTTCAAAACAAAACCCCTGGAATTTTAGCTAAATATTAAAATAATAAGCAAGTGCAGTTCTGTATATGACAACAAAAGCTTTACAGACCTTTTTAATGGTTATTTTAGGAAAAAGTCTCTCCATCAAGTCACACAGTGAAGCAGTTGTGTACATACAAGGAAAACAAACTTTAAAGAAATTCACAAGAAAAAAGGCAGGGTGGGAGAGAAAAGAACTGTTTTACAGCTACTTCTGTCACTAAGAAGAAAGTTGATTATCACTCTTTGATAAAGAAGAAGAAAGCTGTCTAATGCTTCTAAAGCTGAGCTGGTACATAACTTTCCTTTAAGTTCTTTGACTTTCCCCTGTGAGCCTTTCTTGTGCAAGGTTACATGTGTAAGCAGCAAGCAGTTGGGTTTATGGCTCTTTTCAAAGCACATTCTGGGATGTCTGAACTCCTGCGAGTGTCCTAAGGCAGACACCAGATGAGAACACTCTCAGAACAACAGATCAGTGTGGGCAGCACACAGTTCTAACGGAGGGGAGTCACCTCCTAGAGATCTTCAAATCCCCTACATATAGGATAACATGACCTCTCTCAATTTCAGCAGGACATTTACATCATTCCCAGGGAGACGTTCTCATGAGAGTGGGGATTCACATATGTCAAGCCTGAAAATGCTGCACTATGGCAGAATCTGATCTTGGAAACTCATCTCTCCATAGTCTAGATGGTTTCCTGAGTGATCTTTCCCATAACACATCAAAGCACCAAAAGGGTTTTTTTCCCACAGCTCACACTTTTCTGTTTTTTCCAGGAACCTCATGCCAGGTTCAGTATTGTAGCACAATCACTAATCACAAGTGACCCTCCACTCCCCAAGCCCTCTACTTTTGCCATTATAACTGATTAAAATTCTTTATAGCATAAAAAAAATCTCATGTGCTGTCCTTGCTTTGCTGCTAGACAATGGAGAGCTGCACCCACAGCAAAACATGTGAAGCCAGGCTTTTGTACAGTCCTGAAAGCAGTGAGTCTCAGCAGGCAGCAAGGAACCAATATGAAGACAGCATGTGCCTATCCCCCTCTGTCCAAAACTCCCCCAAACAGGCTGCTTTCAGCTTGCAGCACTGTATGAGTGGGAGGACATGCACAGTGGCTGAGAGAAACAGAGAGGCAATACCTTATATCAGCTGGAGTCAGGAGCATGAAGAGAGTTTTAATGATTAATCCTACAAAAAGCAAAGATTAAAGGACTATTAAGAACAGAACAAGCCATTAGTAGACTACGGAAGGTACATTTTTCACACTCAAACAGCCTGATTATGAGAAGGCATAGGACTTTTTTCCTTAAATGATGAAGAAAGCACAGCAAGTACTTTCTAAGATCTACATGACTTCAATATGACCTGTTTTACAACCAGCTACATCAAGAGATAACAAAAGTAAATACAACCACCTATTTTAGTGTTCAAGTAGACTTTGCTGGACAGACAGGAAGACACTGCCATCCTCAGAATCCAGTCTGCCAACAGCAAGTTTCTTCAGTCACCTCCACAGAGGGCCCCGAATACTGGGACAAAGAACTATTCCAGCTCTCACATCTGACCACTTCAGATTCCTGCAACTGGATCCTGAGCTTCTCCCATTTCACAGGTGTTTTATTAACTGTCTGAGGCTCTTAAGATGCTCTGCATACCTGGAATTGCAGTCTCCTGAATAGGGACAAAGCATTGCTCTCTTCCCTGCAATATTTTTATATTCCTCTTAAAATAATATTCTTTTGCCTTTTTAAACAATAATAAGATCTACAAATCAATACAGTCCTTTCTGAACATCAATTACAATTGAAGAAATATGGCTGTGGGTACCATGGAAAGCCATTCAAGCAGTGGGTGGTGCTTTGAAGGCAGCTTGTCACATTCTCAAGCACCCATATTAAATAACGCTGGTTTTGCTCGTCTTGTTAGAAGGTGTAATTTCCACACAGAGAAAACACAAACCAATGCACTGCTACACGAAGAAGCAATAGGCAAAGTCTTGAAAGCAAGTAGTGCTTGTGAGAGAAACACAGCATAGTGAACATGGAAGAGTTTAAGCTGAATTAAGAGGATTGGTCAGGATATCAAAGTCATTTTGCTTCTTCCTGAAGATCAGTGGGCATATCAATAGATGGTGCATTGATCTGCATTAGGACGCGGAGTTAAATCTTTCATCATAATCCATGTTTCTCACATCTCCTATGGCTCTCTATGGAGAGGTTCTATTAAAGAATTTAAATACAAACAGCAATTTAGAATTTTTTAACAGCCCGGAAAAAGATACACCCATGTTTTGGAAGCACTAAACTATGTGTCTGGAAAGCTTATGTTTCAGCTGGAAGCAAAAATTAAATTCAGTAAGAGTTAAGAAATTTTTAATCCTTCTTAATAGAAAAGAATTGCAAGACACCTTAAATAAATCTTACTACAGTAAAGCAGGCAGGATTAAGGGAGATTCTACATGTGCCCAAGCAATCAAGATGTTTCAAGCACATGCAATGTATTTTCACCATGAGATTATAGCCTTCTGTGTGCTGTTTGCATTTTCAGAGCATTTTACATGAGCAGTGCTCTACAGGTCCTATATCCAAGGTATAAACCTGAAACATCTCTAAAAGAAGACATCTCAATCTGGAGATTCTGGCCATCAGAGCATTGCTGCTCTTGTCACACTGTTTTAATTGTAACCTACCCCACTGCCCTCCTCCAGAGAAATTTCAGCACACTTGAAACAGCCAACATCAGACAAGATTGAAGAATGGACAAGACTAAGGGATGTGGAGTGCCTGGAGTTAGAGCTTAATTTAATGATGGTTACCAAAGAAGAACTAATTCTGAAAAAAAAATTAAAAAGGCAAATTGATTGCAAAACTGGTTTTTATGACCAAAAAGGAAGCATTCATACTTCTTTTTCCACTGCTCGTTTTCTCCTTGATATAATATAAACCCTTTCCATGGATATGGGAACTCACTTCCATTGTGTTTTGTTCAACTTTTATGATTCCATTAAGGTCACACACTCTCCCTTGCATCACTCACAGAATTATCTCTCCTGCCCTTGGCTAAAATGTCACTCCACTGGGGCTGACCTTCAAAACTTTCAGCTTTAAAATAAACTTGCTCAAAGTGGCAGCTTCATTTCCCATTGACTGAGTAAAAGAAGTATCTGGGTTCTTGTCTTGGGGATGGTTTCACAGTTTATAGTTGATTTTGTGCCAGTTTTCTTACTGTTCAAGGGTGTGAAAATGCACAGCAAAGATATGACAGAGCCTGTGCATGAGTTTATAACTCTGGCAGGCCGGAGTACCAACATTGGTCATGCCACGACACAACTGAACCTACCAGGCAAGGTAGGCAGACAGACAATTTCTACTGTTTAGAAAGTCTCAGTACATTCTGCCTTCTCAAGCACTTTGATGATTTGAAGAAAAAACAATTATACGCTATGTAAAGAAAAAAAAACATATGGGAAGAGATTACAACACTGATGAGATTGTGATTCTTTGAGTGAGTATAACAAGCTACACTCCCTTTAAAAAGCTGAGCAGACTGAGCTACTTGAATTTCTGTTTATTTTCATGCTTGGGTTCTAGGGCACAAACACTGTATGTGTGCAAATAGTGGGATTATGTCACCCTTGTTTTCCTGGAAAAACAGAAAACAGAACTCTTTCTAGTAGATCTGTATGTAGGGAACACTCACCAATCACTATTTTTATATCCATGTTCCTTTTAAAAAATTATTTTGATATTCCTTCAGGGAAAATAGGATGGAGTCAGACACCTTCCAATGTGTGAAGAACACAGATTTTCAGTGTTACTTCGCATAAATGTTTATGTTTGCTGTCAACATATGAACATGTGCAAAACTTGTAATTTGCTACATTTCAAATATTAAACCCATGAAAATGATAAAAAGCTAAATTTTCAGACCACAACTATACAAAGGAACTTGACTCATTTAAGAGCAGATTGAGTTTCAGATCTTGGTTGGTTCACTGATACTGTGAACTTTTTTCTTTTGAATAAGTCTATGCTTAGCATCTACAAAATGAAGCATCTCCTCCTGAAATCAACAGTACATTGCTCCAAAATACATAGTTGCCAGGACTCTAAACTGGTCTGAGATAAAACTTCAGTTTGTCGCTCACATCTTCTTTATTTTACATTGTCTTGAGACTTGTAAAAGACTGCTCAAAATATTCCCCGGTCTCAAGTGCGGCAGATTACAATATACCCACAAATAATCAAGGCAGAGTTGATGAAGTTTTCAAGTTTTACAACATTGATAACCTCTTTTCATAATGAAGACTTCACATTGTAATACCATAAAAAAAAACTCCCTAGCCAAGAGCTGCTCAAAATTTCAGGGAGTGTTTAATGCCCCTACTCCTTCCCTGAACAGCTCTGCATTCTCACAGCGTGCTGGCCGTTAGTGCCACTGCGGATGCTTGTGGAGATGCTCAATTTGGTTTTGGCAGCAGCTTAAGCAAATAAAGCACAAAGCCCTGCACAGAGTACAGAGTGCTTTGCAGACTGGCCCCAGATTGTAGAATTCCAGTTTGACATCACTTCATTTTTGGAAGTACTGTGCACACATTCAACCCAATAAAGTCAGCAGCAGTTCCAAAGTCACAACTCAAGCATTTCTCTGAGCTTCTCTTGGCCCTCCTTCTCTCCATACACTTTGTAACAGGACTGCTTTTCTTTGAGGGCACACAGAGCTCTTTGAAAAATCTCCAGTAAAATCACCTTTATCCATATAATGCCTATTTGGGGCAACTTGCACTGTGTTCATCTTTCTTCCCCTCTTTCTCTCACTGCTTTTCTTGATAAAGAGTCAAATTAAAGTTCACTCAAGCAGAGATGCAGCAGAGACGGCTGCTAGCCTGAGGCCAGTTTCCACTCCTGAGATTTACAAGGCAGCCACTTGGAGCTGATTATACACTTTCAATCACACATTTCTGACTTGACATTGGGTCACATACGAGTTCTAAATTTAAATCCCACTCCATTAAAGCACAAGAAATGTCTTGCAGGGACCCACTGCCCCTTTCTTGCCTATAGCCACTGCTGGCTTTCCCACACCTTCTCAAGCATCCTCCCAGCCATGGCACTCTGTCCTTCATCCTCAGAACCATGCAGGTGTCTCCAAAATCTGTTCAATGTATATAATGTACTATAACTAAAACTCACTTCCCAGAAGAAAAGCATGCTGTGGGTATAAATACAATACATTAATACATACTCTTACCTTTTTCTCCCAGCAGGCCATACTATTTTTAAACTCTCCATAGCTCTGATTATAGCTCAGCTAACAATAAATACTCCATGCTCAGCAGTTCCATGGCAGACACATATAGGCTCCTCTTACTAATGCCCAAGTCCATTAGAAAGTCAACCTCTGTTAGGATGTCCAACAGCTACCAAACTATAAGCACTCTAGTCTTTCCATGAAGTGTTTCTTCCTATTTATACAGATGGCTCAAACATTAATCCCCCTATTTCTGACACTCAGAGCAAAACCCAGCCTTTAACACTGACTCCCCTCCTCAGTCAGAGATGGCCCCAGTGTGCCTGTTTCCCAGCCCAAACCCCAGGGAGCCCCAGCACAGAAAGCCCCAGATTCACACCAAGCCCAGCTGGCCAGGTTTGAGCCCCGGGCCAGAGCAGCATCATAAGGCCAGTACAGCAGGAAGGCAGGACCACCTCTACCTCCTCTGGCTACTGCTGCAGGGTGCAGTGACACCTGCAACAGACTTAATCAATATCCATTATTTTTCTATTAAAATCGAGTGTAATTGTCTGGTCAAGTTCATTCCTGTTACAGGCACAGCTTCAGTGAATTCAATTCCAGTTACATTTGTCAACTGAAATTTGCTTAGCATGTCTGATCCTGCTTTACCTCACATCAGACTTCTCCGTGTTTTAACAGGATCTGCCAGAAATAATGTTGCATGTTTACTTTCTTTTCTGTGTTTTTCAGCACTTTGGGTGCTGGGATTTTTTGAACCATGCTTATAGAGAAGAAAAGCCTGGGGAAGTTGCGGACTCTTAAACAAGTTACAAAAAAATATTCTTTGTTTCCGACATGGCAGCTGACTGGTCATTTGGCAATATTGTTCCTGTTGTACAAACAAGTCGGTTCTTGAGTTTCTTAATTGAAGTTAAGCATCAAATTAAATAGTATCCCTGAACGATGTGTGTCCTCCCAGTATCAACAGTCTGAAATTCAGTAGAAAAGTAAGGGCTTTATTATTGTGTCCATTAAATTGTGTTAAACCTGAAAATAAACTGTTCCTGCTGTACTTATGTACCTATGGAGTCAAAGTGTGAATGTATTCAGGCCACAAAAGAGATGAAAAGCTGCATAAACGCTTGTGCCCAGTCACCTAACAGCTAAGTGCTTTTTGGAACTGAGGTCTCAATGTCAAGCCTGAGTTACACTGACCCCAAAGAGCAGCATGGCTATAATCACTCTAAGGATTTGGGTTTGTTCATAATCAACTTGAATTACTGTCTGTTTATCCTGCAAATATTAACTATATGTAATCTCCAATTCATTCGCATATTGAGCTCTAAGAAATAGAACTCATTTTAAATTACCTAGGTTAGCCAAGCCGATTAAGAGTTACCATGTTCTTTACTTAATAGAATATGTCTCATCAGAAGTAATTACACTTTTATCATTACTTTTGGAAGCTCCATTAAACATGGTGGCATTTTAATTTTTAAGTCTGCAGTACTGCAGGCTGCCAGCCTGTTGTTTTCATATTAAATTTTTAAACATCCTGGTATACAGCTTTACTGCAGTCAAAGATTTTTGCAAATTTAAGACCACCATTACCTTCCCCCTACTGCCACTACAACTCTGCTACCTTGAAATCTCTATTTAGCAATCTTTGTGTTGACCATATGAAGCTTCCAGCTGAAACAGGGAGGCTGCCCAGGAGCACAGAGGTACTCCAGCAGCCACAGACTGTATTCTGCGCTTGACCCCTCTGTAGCTGACCAGGGTAGGTGAAAACCCAAAGAACAGATTTTGCATTATGACGCACCAAGGTTGCTTTTGGCAATACATGAAGTACAGAAATCAAATCCTGCTTCAGCTTCCTCAGGATTTTGGATCTTGCCTCCATAGCCTGCTTAGCCAGAGAGTTCATGCCCATCAGAAACAACCTCTCCTTTCCAAGCCCTCATGCCTGAGCCCAGGACTGCACAGAAAGCCAAAGTTCAGGTCCAGCTTGCTGCTGCTGCTGTGGGCTCACCCCATGGGTCAGAGAGGCAGATCGTGGTGGAAGAGGTGAAGTGGATGAAGAATGAGCAGAACAAATGATGGAACAAGGCACTGGGTAACTACCTGGGCACATCCTAAGACTGAATAGTTGTAATAATGAATCAAAATTTAGTGTGATGGTTCTGGCTTCCTTTTCTCTCCACCAAAGTCGGGATTAATACACAGGAAACGTAGGTTTGACGTTCAGACTTGAATGTTTGTTATTTCTTATCTATTTACAGACTCATGAGCCATGAGCTCTAACTAGCAAGTTAGAGAAATGAGGTAAAATGGAGTGCCTCTAACTCCTTCCAAGGTTATTTAAGTGATAAACTCCCAATAACGAGATGACACCTATATTATTTATAGTTTTGACCCAATAATGACCACCCAAGGCCTGCAATGTGGACCATTTTCACCCAAATACAGAAAACCAATTAAACCTATGAAGAAGAAGGAAGAAAAAGGTAAAGAAGGACCCAGCCAACACCCAAAGTCCTCCATCTTGACTCATATGTATTACTATATACTAAAATCTTAAATCTAAGTTTTTTACCCTGTGAGATGACACAATACTATTCAAACTACACACCCATAACCCCTGTGCTATCACTCAATCTTGGGAGCCTGTCCCAAGGCCTCAAGTCAAATGTGGTGCTTGCGTGAAGGTCAGCACCTTTTAACACAAAGTCTGAAATTTTCAGCCTCCAGGTTTCTAACAGTAAGTACCTTCTTTCCAGCCAAAAAGCCAGTAGAAGAATCAGAATTAAAGAAAGGAGGTCATTTAAAGAAAAAGATCAAAGAATTACGAGTTTAGGATGGAAAATCAGCACAAAATTTATGTCAGTGGTGTGAAATGAATTAGTACCCACCCCAATGAACAACTCAAACAGCCACCCACCCAATTACTTCCAGAGGAAGGGCAATAATATTTAGATATCTCTTTTTGATACACTGCTAAGCCAGTGGTGCAGGAACCTGCATTTCATAATCACAAGTTGGACTATACACACCCAGTGGTAAGGTTCACTGGGATAAGCCCCAAACTACAGCAGACAAAAACAGGCACCTCAAAATTCCAGTATGTCATGCCCTGCACAACCCAGGCCAGCACATACTTGATAATCTAATGATTAACAAGCCAGGCTAGGTTTTAACAACCTTAAAGACAGCATTGTAGCTTTGCAGGGTAAGATAGGATGTTCTGCAAAGTGAACTATCACGGGTTAACTCCACCAAAATCCTGACACAGATGGCACCTGTGTCACACAGGTCAATGAACATTTTTTTGGCATGATCACTGCTCCCTAGAGCAATGGGAATTTCACTGTAAAATCCACTCATCTTTTTCATCAGGCATGAGAAGAGAGTTCTTCACTCCAATACGTTGAGCTCTATACTTAAAAGAGGTGAGAAATACCAAGGTGAAAAACTGAAGAGCACTTGAAAACATGTTTGTTTTTAAGCTGTGGTTATAGGAAGTATATTAAAGATGAGTTTTTAAGGGATTGCAGCCCACTCCCAAACTAGGCTATTTCCATTTTGATAGACAGAAATCTCCTCCAGAGTTAATGCCCGAGAGCCTCGCTCTGCAAACACTAAAACAAACAGAGAGCACAGCCGAGTGGGCTGAATTGAGACTCACTGTGGTGAACACAACCCAACCAAACGAGAGCTAAGGGCTTTGCACCAGCTCTCAGTTGAGCCCTCCAACCTCTGAATCCCTGTGCATAAACTGAGGCACAAACTGTGTCCTGCTGCCCCAATGTCCCCCACAACACCCCCTTGGCAGAGGCAGTTCTCCCATCCCATCTGGCGATCTCCAGCTGCATAAAACCTCTACGGAAATGCTGAAGGGAGGGACAGGAGCAGCAGCTCTCTCCTGTGCTAATAAACAAGAAAATCTACCCTAAAGCCAGAGAGAACCTAACTTTTGTTAGTTTAGACAGACAAACACAGCCAAGCATAAAGCAACCCTGGTCACAGGTGCCAGCAAATAAAAATGAGTTGCAAGTTCCCACTTATTGCCATACATCTAGGCAGAAAGGCATTTATTTCTCATCTGGCATTCCAGTCTGTATCTCACCTACTAAGGGACAAACTGAACCTTCTGTAGCAAAGTCGCAAAAATTGTAGCTTAGTGCACTAGTTCTTCACTTGCTTTATTTAAATAGAGAATTGAATATTTCACTTTTTCTTCTGAAACTGAATTTAACCTGACTCTCAACCAGGTAATCAGCATGGTTTCACTTTTATTTGCAACCATTGCAAGGAAGAGCTGAAGAGGAAGACATGAAATGGGCTGTAAAAATCCATCAGAATCTCTGGTCAAATCCAGTTTCTGCAGATGATGAGGTTGGAGCCAGGTGCTCCTTAGGAGCTGGGTCTCCCAACAGCCACCTGACTCCCAGGTGCTTGCATGAGCCCCCATCCCTGGCAGAGCTCAGCCTCCTGCTGCTAGAGCAGGCTGTGGGTTCAGCCAGTTTCCAAGCTGAAGGGCCTGAAGCAGTCAAATATGACTTCTCTTTTGGCCTTTGTCTGCACAGTCCCAGCACAAGAAATTCCCTCATCCTGTCAAAAAGCATTTAACTGCCAGAAGTGCTGGTCTTCTCCTACCAGGGAACACCGTGGTGCTGCCCCACAAACCTCGTAGGGGGAACACCTGTGAGGTACTGACACCCCCCAGGCAAGAGCAGGTCAATCCAGTCTGCCCATGCTGCTGGCACAGGGGACACGACAGCCCAGACCTGTAGAAGTGACTCAAGCCTGAGCTCCCAACCTCAAATCTCCAAAGCCAAGGACCAGGGGTCTGCTGCATTTGGTATTTTGGGTCTGGGGTGGCCCCAAGGGGCTCACTACAAGGGCTGGAGAAATCTAAGCCGGTTTGCATTTTGGGCCCCAGGCTGGCTGATTACCCTCGATGTCAGGTGGGGAGCTGAAGAGGCCCACTCAGGCAAAACAATTTATATTTTCTGCACATATGTGCACTGCTGCCTTGCGCATGAGTCAGGCTTGAGGATGCTTCCGTTTGGTCTAACAAACAAGCCACTGTGCAGAGGGTATCAAAACTGGGAGCAACCTTCTGAGTATTTTGACACTTTTGACAGCAAGCCATAAGAAAAATATTCAGTAGCAATAAACTGCATGTTAAATAAATACCAGTAAAGCTTATAACAGTATTACCGACAAGAAATTCAGCTCCTCTCAAGAGTCTTGCACACTCCAAGGAAAATCTCTCTCATTTATCATAAAAAGTTATCTTAGATTTTTATAGTTCATCTATAATAGGCTGATTGAGAATGTAAAATGTATGGCTCACGTATTTGGTATAATCAGCTGTAACCTTATCCTCAAGTGTAATGACAAGTAACTGGAACAGCAAGACTAATACTTTAGCTATTTAAATTGAGATTGTCTGGTGTTTATACTAGTGTTCCCAGCAGAGAAAGAAAACAAAGTATTTGAAACAAACAAGTATCTTCTCTGTAATATTAATCTTCTCTCATAACAGCTGTAGTGAAAAAACAGATTAATCAACAACAGAACAGAAACAGACAGTGAAGCAATTCAGCCACATCACACATCAAGAATAAGCAAAAGGTCAACATATGTGGGGAACAAATATTTCCCATCTCTGGGAAAAATAGTCCTAACTTCATTGAAGGGTCACTACAGACCCAAGGAAATAAAGATTTAGTCAACAGGCAAATGCAATGGTTCAGGAGGAAGTTGTGGGCAAAAGAGAATTGCCCACTGGAAGGGCCCAAAGCAGAACCCTGTTGGGCAGCCATGGAACCAGCTGTGCCCTGGGGAAACATGCTGTGCTCACAGGGGACCAAGTCCCGGCTTGCACAAATCTGACAGGTCCTGAGAAGGCCATGGGATGCACAGAATCATAGAATGGTTGGGGTTACTGAGCCTTTTTAACAGAACTTCCCCTCTGCACAGGGAGACAAAGTACCAGACACGGTACTTGAAGATCTGCACCAAAAAACATCTGGGGATAGCCAGAGAACTGGCACCTGCAGAATATGCTGCTTTTCAGCACTGATCATAAACACCCAAATGGCCTCAAGACACCAAAGCCAATGCTTGTAAAAGTAGGCACTTACATTCACTGAGACGATGTGGCTGCTTAATAGAGTAGAAAATCTGTCAGAAGATTGCTGCATTCCCTAATAACCATGCCTGTGAAAAGATCTGGTTGAAATCAGCCTCTTAGCAAACCATCAACCACTCTCTTGACAAGGAGGTTGTACAAGTGCAAATGACCATTATGAAACAATAACACTTAAAAAGAGAGTATCAGCAAACAACAAGTGACTATTTAAACATAAACAGTCCTCAGCAGCCGCAGGAAGAATTTTGGGAACAATTCCTTATTCACACACCGCAGCTTTGCAGAAAATCAAGGGTATTCCTCTGTTTCAGCTCCCTGCTACTTGACATCTGTAAAACAGCAAAGAGCCAAAAGACATGCAAGGCTGCAAGCAGGTATAAAGTGAAAGTGAAAATATGACAATGCAAATTAAACATCAATGTCAGGAGGTTTTACAGTTCAGCAGGCCCCCAGATGTTCTGTGTGCACACAGCTGTCTTCACTAATGTTAAAAAGAAAATAATGTTGAAAAGCACACAAACAGAGTTGATAAGGAGGCCCATTCCCAATCCCAGTGACACTCCGTGGTAGAATCAATGCAGTAACAGCAATACAGAGCAGTAACAAGAAATGGTAACTAAAAGAGAAACAACAAATTTTATGAGGAGATTCAGAGTGTATGTTTGTAACCAGGGACAGTGATCTAGGCAGTGGATATGGCTCCTCAGTTTCAATTGATCAGAGGGGCTGATCTACTCAAGAGCAGAGCTGGGAGCAAGGCAGTTTACAGGGTCAGGACTCATAGTCACAAAAAATTCAAGTGCTTTAGGAGAGGAAAAACCTGGTTTAAAGAGAGAGGATATCATATGTCTCTTTGATTATTCATTTCATTGCTTGGATCCTTTAATTTTTTGCTAGGAAGTCATTTCTTGTTTGATTTTCTACATGATTCCAGGAGCTCGTGTGCTGGGTAAAATATCTTCCTGTTTTCCACCTATCATTTCTGTCCCTTTGAGTTGCACAACTTCTGTCACACACATACAGTACCAGCCTGTATTCTGAACTCTGGAAAAGGCAACAATTTGGCTTCTGGAATAATCACAAGCATTTTTCCAAAGAAGTAACCATATTTCATCCTGTTCAAAAGTACAATGTCTCAGCAGCATAGTACTTTTAAATGACAAAAAAAAAGCAGCATTCAAACACTGCCAAAAAATGATATTTTATGCCAACATATTCAGAAAGAAACTTAGTGCTTTTCAAAGAGAAATTTTAGTAATGAAAAAAAAAGTTGGACATTATTTGCACTCGTGCAATACTTTGTTCCATCCTGTGCTTCTCTAAATATGCAAGTCAAGGAAAAGGAAAGAAAAACTGCATCATTTTTTCATGAAAAGAAGAGTTTTCCCCTCGAGCTGAAGCTTCTTCCTACCTCTTTGTGTTTTGTCTGCTAGCGTGGGAGGCATATTATCCAGGAGTTAGGCACACATTTCCAAAAGGGAGAGGAAACAGACAGGGTAGACAGTCCATCAAGAAAGGAAATATTGAAAGTTTACAGTGTATGAAACACACCAGATAGAAAAATCACTTTTTCTTTAGTCCTACTGTGCTTTTCTCTCCCTGTCCCCCATTTCCTGTTTATTTCTTTTTGAGAGAACAAATGCCTCAGAAATCTGCAGGAGTAATTCCAATCCTAAAGGTAAACCTCTGCTTAGCTATTTCCCTGCACCCAGCCCTCTGCTGCTGAGGAGAGTGAGAGAGCTCCTTATGCTGGGCACGGAATTGTTGGGGCATAAGGAAAAGAAAAGGAAAACCCAATGTATTTTGTCACTGAGACTTTTGGTAGTGTTTTTTTGTCCACTGAGCTCAAAGCCATCAGCCCCATCTGTGCCCAGCACGGATACTCCCATCAGAGACTTGCAGAATCTGGGGATGTGCACAGGGCAGAAACACCCAAGCACTGACACTGAAACCACCTCTGGATACGCACCTTCTGTGCAGCCTAGGGGCTGACAACATTAAATACCTGCAATAAATTGTCAGCCTGATCCTTACACCACTGTATTAATAAACCAAATATGCAGCACTGTACCAAAGTGCTGAAAGGCAAAGTAAGAACTACAGAAAATATTTCTTTGTTCCCTATGAAAAAGCATTAACTTAATAACTCTTTAGAAATGAAACATAGCCAGCATAATCAAATAAATTATTAGAAGGCATATAAATCATTACTACCTAATATGACTGCAACAAGATTCAACGCAATTTACAGATAAGTATGAGGAATGACTATTGCATTTTACAGAATTAAAACTGGCAAAAGTTCTAAGAAGACAAATGATATAAGATGACCATACATTCATTTGCAAACTAAAAAGGCAGAAGGAAAGCAGAAGACAGATAAGTCTTACTTTTTCAACTATTTTACAACTTGCCCTGAAAAGAAGGATTAATCATAAAGCGGAAATTCCTACATTTAATTAGAGATTGAGTGGGTAGGAATCTGGAGACAGTCTAAAGCTGTATGGAAATTCTTATTGCTTTTGGAAATGAGGTGTCCTGAACTAAGACAGGGATGCAGACTTTCAGAAAGTCCAAGTCCAGGCTGCTTTCTGGATTGCTTCTGCCAGCCCTCATCATGTACTATTTACACCCAAAAGGACACTTCCTTACAGAACAAATCTCTGCTCGAATAGTTGGTCTAGATACCAAAGAGTTGTTTGCATGAGCATTGATTCACTGCCTTCAGGGGCTGGAAGAAAATACAAACAAAACCTGGTGCTGAAGCAGGGAATGAGACCAGCAAATAAAGAGCTCACCCCTTTGCACCAGCTGAGCCTGGCCTGGGAGAGCTGCCTCCTATCCTTTTCTTTGCCCCTGTTTTTTTTTTATGACACTATGTAAGATCCTTAAACCGTGAGTTTCACAGACTTCCCCTCACCTCTTGGGTGTCCCTAATGCATAAGATCCATTTGCAGCTGCAGAGTCCTGTCTGCCATCTCCAGTGATGGCTACAGGAACGTAACAACAACTGTGGGGCTCAACTTCCCCAGCCTCTGCTTTGCCCGTGGGGATGGGAAGGGGGGAATTGCAGAAGAGCTTTCTCAGGCTGCCAAAGAATTACCAGAAGTTAACTGGCACTTACACAGCATTACCCAGTTACTGGGATTAACACCTTGGAAAATCTTTGAGAAAATTGTTCATTCTGCCCGAGAGCACACACTCAACAGTTTGCACAGTCCCACACCAAGCAATAAGAATCCGTAACACCCATAACCACCTTGCTACATCCAGATTACTGCACTCTGCACCTATGGGATCTCTTTCTTTCTGTCTCTGAAATGCCCTTTGTTGTAGTTTAGATCTCAGATGACCGGCAGTACGACGCAGGGATTCAAAAATCAGTGCAAATCTCAATGCTTTTCTGCAAGTCTCTGGCCATTATTTCCTGCTCATCTCACCAAAACATTAGTCTTTTGCACTGAAAAACTGAACAGCCTTCCGCATTTTTTTCTGCTCCATAGTCAAGAAGAGTAGAACAAGTGCAGAGGATGAGCATGGTAAGAGTCTCCAGTTTTTTAAATCCTAATCCCTTCTTTGGGGTTTATTATTGCTCTCTTATTTATTTTGACACTGTCAAAAAGCAATCTCAGTTTCTAATCCAAGTTCAACATGGACTACTCACATGCTTAAAAGCAGAGCACACACTTAGCTGCTGTGGCAGGGGACAGCACTTCTCATCAGCTGATCTGATGAACGAATTCCCCCAGGAACTGTGACCTCATCGTAAACCCCTAAACCCTTCCACTTCAAAAGTTCCCTTGGATCCAGTGTTCCCTAGTAACAGATACACCTGCTGCCACACCATGACAGAGCAGCAAAACTGACCAAAACATGTGGAAAGGAAGGAAGGGAAGGAACAGAGGAAGGGAGGAAGGAAGGAAGGAACTGAGGAAAAACAGACTTAATATTAAACAAGTGGTGGCCACAGTGCTTGCTACAGAAATAAAAGGCACTCCTACATCATGGCAATGTGCCATCTATAAAAACTGGCCAGAATAAGCGGGCCAACCCTTTCCTTAAAGGTAATGAAGGGCATGCACCCCACCTATGTATGGGAGTGACATGCATACAGACACATATAACCACATAAAACATTCTGTACAAAAAGGAGGAGGACATGTACTTTTCTCTTAAATGTGAAAAAGACGCATTAACCCATAAACATGTCTTGCTGCCTACACAGCGTGGACTAAACTGTCATGATACACGTCTCTCTTACTGGAGCTGTGCCATTCTCTTCTCAGAGTCCTCCAGCACTGTTTATATTCAAAGGTCAAAAGTTTTATGTAATTTTGCTTGATCTAATCACGAGTATGCAAACATTCCCAAAAATTTGGCAGTTACTATCACCAGTTTTAACTGAAGGGCCATCTTCCTGGCTTCATTGTCTCGGTTTTACAAGGTCATTTCCAGTTCTTTGACCTTATGCCTTACCTGCCATCCCCAATTAAAATATGGGGGAAGATTATCAAGAGACAAGTGCATAATTTCAGAGAAAATTCAAAGCCAGAAGCTGACAGAGGCTGGAAGAAGCAAAGAGAGGAGATAGCTGTTTCTTTTCTCTGGGGTTGCAACCCCAGTTTCAAAAGCCCCACAGTTTCAAAAGCCCCTCGGTTTCAAAGCAGAATCTTTCAAGTGCCTGTGCTACTGCACTGCCTGTCTCTGTTTGTGACATGTGCAGTCACAGTATTTTAATGGAGCCCAGTTTTCAATGCGGACACTTGTGCTGGGGTCTGGATTTCTGCAGCTGACATGACTCTAGGGAACAGCTTTCATTGCAAATAAAAGCCAGAAAAATGTTTCTTCCTTGACAAGGGTTTTAAGCAAGTAGAATCCACTGCAGCACAGCACATGCAAATAACTAAGACACAGCTATGAACGAGAAATCATTCCAGATTGATTACAAATTATAGGTTTGCCCTCCTGCTATTGCTTCACACATTACAACAAACATTTATTGGTAGTGGAATTAACTTCACCTTGACAGCTTTTTGGGGAGAAAGGGGTTTATATACATCACAGAATCACCAGGTTGGAAGAGACCTTCAAGATCATTGAGTCCAACCCGTGCCCTAGCACCTCAGCTAAACCATGGCACCAAGTGCCACGTCCAGTCTTTTTTAAAACACATCCAGGGATGGTGATTCCACCACCTGCCTGGGCAGACCATTCCAATACTTTATCACTCTTTCCATAAAAAACTTTTTCCTAATATCCAACCCATATTTCCCTTGGTGCAGCTTGAGACTGTATCCCCTAGTTCTGCCAGTTGCTGCCTGGAGAAAGAGACCAACTTCCACCGGGCCACAGCCACCTTTCAGGGAGTTGAAGAGAGTGATAAGGGCATCCCTGGATCTCCTTTTCTCCAGGCTGAACAACCCCAGCTCCNTCCCTCGATACCCTCATCCATGTCATCAATGAAAATATTGAACAGACCTGGCCCCAGCACACACCCCTGAGGGACACCACTGCTGCCTGTCCCCAGCTGGATGCAGCACCTCTCACCACCACTCTCTGGGTCCGGCCATCCAGCCAGTTCCTAACCCAGCAAAGAGTGCTCCTGTCCAAGCTGTGGGCTGCCAGCTTGTCCAGGAGTGTGCTGAGGGAGTCAGTGTCAAAGGTCTTGCTGAAATGCAAATAGACAACATCCACAGTCTTTTGTGCATCCACCAGGTGGGTCACCTGGTCATAACAGGAGACCAGGTTGGTCAAATATGACCTACCCCTCCTAAACCCGTGCTGGCAGGGACCGATACCCTGGCCATCCTGTAAATTCTGTGTGATGACACTCAGTATAAACTGCTCCATTACATTACCAGGTACTGAGGTGAGGCTAACTGGCCTATAATTACCAGGATCCTCCTTCCCACCCTTTTTGTGAATGGGTATGACATTGGCCAGCTTCCAGTCATCTGGAACCTCACCAGTGAGCCAGGTCTGTTGGTAAATTATGGAGAGCGGCTTCACAACTCATCTGCAAGCACTCTCATCACTCTGGGTGGATCCCATCTGGGCTCATAGATTTATGAATATCCA
>WBMY01013788.1:2579-19743 GCA_013397315.1 Donacobius atricapilla
CCAGGCTCAGGGCAGCTTCAAGGGCATTCTCCGCCACCTCCGTGCCCGGGAGCTGCAGAAATGCCAGTGCTGTTCAAACTCAGCCCCGTTATAAAAATCCAGCCGGAATCGTCTCTTTTCGAGCCGGTGGAACTCAATGCAGAGCGATTCCTGCGGCGTTTTTTCCCTTCTGCAGACAAAAGGAGGGATACTGCAGTTGGGGGTTAGTTTGGTTGGTTTTTTTTTTTTCCTTATTCCTTGTGGCTCCGAGGCTTTCTTCTCTTAGTGTTACCGAGTTCTTCTAATAATTTCATCGGTTTCCATAATTTTATGTTTTCATTAGGGGGAAAAAAAAAAAAAAAAANTTAGGGGAAAAAAAAAAAAAAAAAAGGCGAATCTGTGGACGAAAATACTTGGTTTTTTCTCTTACCAGGAAACTGGAAGAGAAAAATAAATATTAGGCATTAATTTTATCAATAAATAGAGTAAGTAAAGCTTAAGAAGCACTGAAGATCTTTTTCAACATTAAAATAAAAACCACCAGGCTGCAACAAGTTTCAATTAAAAGGATATCTGATATGTGGCACTATATTTAATATAATGCTAAATATTCTGTGCAATATGTGATGCAAATAATTAAGAAGGAGAAAGGCAAGCAAATGAGGTGTAGGATTTTTTTTTTTTTAATATAGATCTTTAAAAAAAATCGTTAATTTGGCAAAGCTCCGGTGTCTGGGAGTTTTGTCTGAGCAGCAGCTGTAGCTTCGAGCTCGGTGACTTTGACCTCGTTGTGGCTGAGTTGGGTCTTGCTCCCCCAAGTTGAAAGGCACAGGGTTTGGTGGCAGGAAAAGGTAAAAATAAAAGGTCTGAGGCATTCGGCAGTTTTCCATTGTTGCTCTTTTATTTCCAGGGGTTTAACAGGTTTAACAACCTAAAGTTGCACAGTGCTGCAGCTTAAAAACAAAAAAGAAAAAACAAANCCTGCGGCGTTTTTTCCCTTCTGCAGACAAAAGGAGGGATACTGCAGTTGGGGGTTAGTTTGGTTGGTTTTTTTTTTTTCCTTATTCCTTGTGGCTCCGAGGCTTTCTTCTCTTAGTGTTACCGAGTTCTTCTAATAATTTCATCGGTTTCCATAATTTTATGTTTTCATTAGGGGGANCCCTGAATCATTTCCAAGGTACTTAAGGATTTATTGGGCCGGATAGCGAATTGCAGCTGAGGTGCTGTGCAGTGGCTAGTGCTGATTAGATGATTGATTAATTCCTGATCGATTTCTGATTCCGAACTTCAATCACATTATAAATGCTCGACATTAAAACGCAGTTTATGCCGAAATCTGATCGCAGGCTCTTCGCGAAGGCGGTCACAAAGCCGGCTGGAAATGCCATGATATTCCTATTTCTGTTAACCCTTTAATTGCCGTGTAAGGAAGCGCTTGGCCATAGCTCCGTGCTTGGGAGCCATGAAATGCTTATTCCGAGGAGCTTTGTGCACAAACCCTGGAATAACAGGAGACACTGCAATTCCCAGAGCATTAACCCCGCGTTCATCCGCACCTTGCCAAACCACTTGGATGATTTTTTTTTTTTCCCCCCCCTTTTTCCACTATAAATTTTGTCCCCTTCTCCGTGAGCGAGGAGCGGGCAAGGCAGGCAGGGTTGGGGAGTTCAAGGCGAGGGTCTCCCAGAGGTACAGCCCCAATTCTGTGCCGGGCTGGAGCTCGCCGTGCTCGGGGAGAGGAGCCTCGGTGCCAACTGTGCCGCATTCCTGCTGCCCTGCCCTTTTTTTCCCAGGGCTCCCGAGGAAAGAGCATCCCAGTTCTTCCTCACTCTTGGGAACACACACATTGTTTCAATAATCCAGGCAATAAATGCTAATTAGTAATGCTTAAGGACCCTACCAGTCAGAGTAATTATCATAATTTACCTCTTCCTTAGTAAAAAAAAAAAAAAAAACATTCCTTGCTGATTTTAATTTTTTTTTTTTCCCCAAATGGTGTTTTTGTCCCCTTTTTCCCTATGGAAAGAATTCCTGGTTGGATTAGCAATAAATATATAGCTTTGAGACACGCTTTGTGTATGGCACAGGGAGCTGGAGCTCGGCGTGTGTGAAGATTTTCCCACACGTCAAAATTTCTTTAAAACCTGAGATTTTTTTTTCCCTTGGCCTCCCCTCTCTGCTCTCCCCTCCTTCCCCAGCACCACCAAAAACCACTTGCAGAGGGAGAACAAAGGAAATCAGGAACTCTGAAGGCATCATTAAGTATGAAGAGCAACAGCAAGACAGAGTGTGATATGACAACATATTTTATGGCACAAAAGTCGAGATAATTAAATAATTCAGTGGTATTCTTAGCTAATTAGCACAAAGATCTTTCAGAAGCCATCAAGAAAATAGATCTCATCAAACCTAATAATACTCTGGGTTTCCCGAAGATCCTGTGTTTTTCCAGTATTGCTGCCTCTTCCCCACCTGATCCTGCAACACCAGAGGTTGCAGAGAGTTGCGCAATTTAATGGGCTCTTCCTCAAGATAATATTTTCCATGGAAGGGGATCGGGTATTTAGAGGAAATGAATATGCATAGGTGGAATTTTCAATTTCAGTCGATAGCAGAGGGAAAGATGGCAGCTTCAGAAAAGCCAGCTCTGCTAGGAGGGATCCATTGAAAAGATGGAATTATCAGCCCGGAGCCACTCTTGGCTTGGTTGGGATGGGGCTGTCTCGTTGGCATTTGGGGCTGGTGGGTGAGTGCTGGAGTCCCAGATCTTTCATAGAGTTAATTGGATTCCTGGATTGGCTGATTTCAGCTTTTTTGGGGGCATCGAGAAGTGTGTGGCCAAGTCCAGAGGAGGTTTGGCACCTCTGCTTTAACCTGGGCTCTCATTCCAAGGCCAAAACCAAACTGGGAAGAGCTCCATCGTCACCTGTGGAGTTGTTTTAGGTCTTCAGTGGGATGGCTCCAACTCTCATGCCATGCAAATATATTTTTCCTTTGGATTCATGAGGATTTTACCTGGAATCAGTGACTGCTGATGTTCCTGAGCTCAGTCCAGGCTGGCAATCCACAGATCCTACCCATGGACAAGGACCTGCAGGGCATCGATCCTGCTCCTGGACAAGTCAGTGAGGCAGGTTCTCAGTAATTGGGTGCATCAAATATTGCTCAGAATATCTCCCTGTATTATTCAGAATATCTCATTTTGCTCCTTTGATCTGAATGCATCCCCAAATTCGCGAGAGGCGTTTGCAAACTCTCGTTTGCTGCCTCTGTGTTTGATATATTTGGGGCTCCTTTTCCCTCTGCCAAACAAAGGAACGCCTGGAAATTTGACTCTGCCGGCCAGTTAAAAATCTCCTGCTTTAAATAATGGAAGGGGATGTGCATCAGTCTTGGATCCACCAATAATTCTGGTTTTTACCCTGGGCCCAGACTGAACTTCACTCCTGTGTTAAAGTTTTGGTGCTTTTGACTCCGCGGATACCCAGACAAGCCATGCAGTGGGGTAAGATCTTACAGTTTGTGATTATTGTTGTGCATGGAGGGGAAGAACCTCCAGGCTCCCCCTGAAATTGTCCCTAGAACATGGAAACAGATTTTTCCCTGCCCAAAAAGAGGTGGAGACTCGTTTATACAAGGTAAAAGCAGGGAATAGGAGGGAAAAAGGCACCCAGAGCTGCTTTGCCCAAGGAAGCGAAGCACATCACGATATTTGTCTGCTGGTTTACAGGGCTGCTGCTCTTTAAGCACAAATTCTTCCTCTCTGGAACTTTCCTGGTTGGGAATGAGGTTCTGACATGCCAGGAGACCCTCGGGTGTACCCCCACGTGTAACAATGAAATCCGTGGTATTCCTGTGAACAAGCCATGCATTCTTTCTCTTCTGTTTTTCTGTCGTGCACCCAATGCTCTGGCACTGTATTTGATATGAGGGCATTCCAACCAATTAAATATATATATATATATATATAATTTTTTAGATGAAAGAGGAATCTCTGCTTTCCGTGGTGGGCCTGCTTGCCGTTGTTTTTATTTAACAGCTCTTCCCACACTGCAGTCAATGAATCTCTAATCTCCTGGACTGAAATGTCTGACACTTCCAGAATCATTTCTTTGCTGCCTCGACTCGCAGAGCTCCACCTACAGCAGTGTCTCAGCAGTGGGCTGGCGGTGTATCCGACAGGAATGTCTGTTCTCTCGCGGGGTGGGAGGGATGGAAGGATGAGCGCCGAGCAGTGTGTGCCTCTCGCACCACCCTTGAAGCCAGGGCTGTCTCCAGCCGAAAATGCTGAAGGATCTGAGGGACAAGGAGTGGATGAGCTCTGGCTGGGTTTATTCCTTGCTGCTGAATAAACTGAGTTTATTCCATGGCTGCTCCTGCCAAACACCAACGCTGACCGACCCCTGGTGCTCTTCGCTGCTGCATCCCTCTGGAAGGTGGACAAAAGGGCAAAGGGGAGGAGAAGCTCAGCTCCTGAGAGAAGTCTCCCGACTGCTCCCTCTGGCTGCTCTGAGAAGCTGAACTTTCCCTGGAAGCTGCGTCTGGTGCTCCCAGGCCATTGCACACTTCTCACTCCGCTGCCCTGCTGGTGGCTTCGCTTTGGGGATGAATTATGCAAGAGACGCTGTGGAGCATCAGAAATGCTGACGGTGGAGAAGAGCCCTCTCAGTGCATGAACTTATTTGTGGATAGAGTCACACTCACCTGGATCCCAGCTCCTCCAGAGAAGCACACGAGGTGTGGAAGGGATCACAGATTAATCAGTGGACTTGGGTTTTGCTTTGGTGTGCTTGTATCATGTCTGAACATGCAAAGAACTTGGTTTTCCCACAAGGAACCCAGTAAATGGCACCTCTGTAAATCAGTTACCTGAAGTGTGTCTGTCTCATTTGCTCACCCCTTTCTCCCCTTCCCACCGGGGCTTTCAGAGCACCTCCTTCCCTGGATGCAGAGCTTGGGGCTGGGCTCCTCCTGGGGTTTGGATCCCAGCTTGGGAAGAGGGTTGGTGGGCTCATGGAGCACCTCACATGCAACATTTGCCTTTCAGCCGAAGTGTGTTTTCACTCCACCAATGCCTGCTTGTTGCATCTCACTGCTGAAGGCCCAAATAGGAGAAAAGAAATCCTGAGATCTGTATTTTTCTCTCCCCTGTTTGATGGATAATTCAGAAATAACAGCACAGCTTTGGTATAATTGCTGTTCTCCTTCATCCCCCTTCACTCTTTTTCACATGGCCTGACCCTCTGTGTGTAGTTTTGGGGGATAATGTGGATTTTGGAAGATGCTGCAATAAGACTCTAGCAGGAGGGAAGCCCTGGTTTTGAATCACTGGTGTCTTTCTTGCTGTCTTTGCATCAGCATTCAAATCCTTTGGAATATATGAACAGACAGCTTTAAAATGGTGATCCAAACCCAGTAGAAACACAACATTTCGGTTTAATTGCTAAAAGTATTCAGCAAGGAGCTGAAGTCCCCATATTCCTCAGGCAGCCGAATGCTCCTTTTCCTTAGAGCCATGGCACACGAGGAATTACAAAGGCAAATAAAATTGCTCCAGTTTCCCCAGCCTGGATTTTGGGATGTTTTAGGGAGGATTTTTCCCAGATTCCATCCCGCCAAAGCACAGCCTCTGTTGTACGGAGCGCTCGGTGCTGGTGTGAGCTCTCTGGGACACGAGGGGCAAGAGGGGACGCCAGCGGTGCTAACGAAGCTGGCAGCAGTTATTTCTGCGGAGGGATCCCTCCCCGTCCAGCCACGGCCCTGCAGTGGGACAGTGGGGGAGGTGTTTCCACACTTATCTTTGCAGCTGAGATATGAAACCCAAGGTCTCTGTTGTTCAGGGACAGATGTCGAGGGAGAAGTTTTGTTCCTTTGGCGCATGCTGTGTGAAACCTTCCCTTCTTTTTTTTTTTTTTTTTTTAAGAAATCCCATTTTTTGTTTCAGTACCCCAAAAAGAGACAACAATGCTGGTCAGAGTTATCTCCTCATCTCAGAAATTAAAAAAAAAAAGACAAAATATTCTGGGAAGTGTTTGATGCCCTGCAGGTTGGAATGGATGAGGCTGCTGGAAAACAACACAGTGTTCTAAAAGATGTGGAGAAATAGCCAAGTGTGTTTTGTTCACATGCGATGGCCCCTCATTATTTAATAATGCAGCCCTTCTACAGCAACTTCACCTGTGGAGCTCCAGCCACTTTCTGCAGAGGCCTGAGTTAACTCTCACAAGTCCCTTTGTGAGGTGGGTACGGAAATGTTCCTGGGTCACACAGGAAGGGAATCACATCCCTCATCTTTGCCATTTTTAATCTCTTGTCCACACTTGGATTTTCCTGATGACATGGAGTAAGCTTATTGATTTTCAACACAACTATTGAAAATATTTATCAAGCACAGTAGTATCAAATAGAATCCGATTTAATGGGTTCTCTTGGGTGTTTTTTTTAATCCATTTTTTCCTCTTGAGCAGGGGAGGCAAGGCTGACTTTCCATGCTGAGGGTTTGCTTTGCAGAAGGCTGGGGAGAAGTTATTTTTGTGAGGTGAGGAAGTGCTGAGCGCCTCTGAAAACCAACCCAAACCTAAAAGCACTGATTAGAAAGTTTGGCTTAAGCGTTTCGCCTGAGATGGCAGGGCTGATAATTGGATTTCAGCTTGCTGAGACCCAGTCCATTACTGCAGCTATAAATCACCGTGCTGCAATCATTCCCCTAATGCACCCTCAGTTTTAAAATGTTTCCTTTACAGCTTTTTCCATCTGTGCCCGTGAGGACACCTCCAGTGTAGGTAATGCAGCAGTGGGGGGATAAAGCTGTGCCCTCAGCAGCTCTGAGTGCGCTGGAAGTCGTTGACTCCCACCCTCCAAGCAGTTTTTTTGGGTTTTTGGAGCTGAGCGTGCTGCATTTGGCAGCTTGCGCGGCTTTTAAGAAAGATTTTCCTCTGTTAACTCAACGTTGGTCAGGAGAAAAGTCGCACACAAAAATGGCACGGGCAAATCTTGGCTTGATAAAAACTTCGTGAGATGCTCAGGTTGTTTTGACCTGAAGATTCAAAAGCTGCAAAAGTCCTGCTCCCTGGTTTATTTATTATTTTAAATAGATCACGATAAACCCCTCAGTGACACTGCACGTTTTCCTTTATCACTAAATTCTGCCTCACAGCCAGCCAGGCCTCACTGGAGATAAATGCACGAGCAGTGAGGTGAGTCTGGGAGTATCAGGATCAGGGAATTCCCTGGAATAAAGCACAGGTTTTGCCATGGGAAGCGCTGACTCTTTTGAGATCCCTGCACTTCGCAGTTCCCTCTCCACCGCTGACTGCAGAATTGCCTGCCTGAACTTTTGTATTTAATGCAAATCTTGCCAGGAGACACAGGAAAGCCCAGCCCAGGGGGGCTTGGAAGCTGCTCCTGGGGGATTAACCAGGAGGGCTATTCCATGAGGGAATTTCGGAGTTTGAGAGCAGCCTGCCCCTATTTTTACATCCCATGGGCCAGAATATCCTTTCATATCCTTTCCTTTCAGCTTTTCCCTGCTTGCTGCTAAGACAAAGGTAACAGCTCTCTGGTGACCCCCCTCCCCAATTAGCAATATCTAAGCAATTAAGCCCTGAAATCCTCAGCATTGGTGGTGCCTCCATGTCTCTTCTATAAACCCAAACATTTTTACTACTAGAGGAGATGCAAAAATACAGGTGTTTAAAACAATGAGCACATAAACCTGCTCTCTTTTATTTTTAAATGAATCTGTTTCTGAGTTTTGTTTTTTTCTTGGTATCTGCTGCCTTCAGAGCCTTGCCTTGCTCCCAAGAGCTGGACTTGGGTGGATTCAAAGCCCACTCAGGCACTGGAAGGAATTCTTTCCGAAGCTGACCCTAATGTCATTGTCAGAATTGCGCCAGGCATCATTTTGACCCAGGCACAGTGAGATCAGATGTTAAAACACTGAAGCAAGAGCTCGGCAGCAGGAGGTCTCGTTCCTGCTGGGGTCAGTGCGGCCAGCCCTCCTAGACATTTTTTATCCATATCAAGAGGAAGTTTGGAACTAGGTTTAATCTGTTTCCCAGAAGCTGCTGATGCTTTCATGTAAAATGAAGAGTTTGCTGTCAAGACAGGAACAAGTTTCTGGTCGGGGCTCTTTGCCTGGTTTGTCTCCCGAAGGGATGAAGCGGTTCGGTGTAAGGTGGCCAGAATGGTTAATGCTGTCCTTCAAAATAGGCGTCTGGAATTCCCTTCCCACCGAAACACGCCCTCAGCCCCTGCCCCGCTTAGGAACCCAAGAAAAGGAGAATTAGGCCACACCTGAGCACTCAGTGCTCCTAAAGTGACCCAGCTGAGTAAACCGAAGGGATTGCAACAGGCCTTTCATCTCCTAATGGGATCCCTTTGTGTTGATTTTAGCACTTTCTCCTCTTGGCTGAATCAAAGAACCCACTGCTCTAACGCGAACCTTTTATTGTTGTGCCACGTTATTCATGAATTATTCCAGTTTCGGGGTTATTTTTGCTTTGGCGCGGGGCCTTATCCTAAAACATTTGTCAAACAAAAGACGGGAGCATCGTTTTTTCCACTTCCTGCCTGTCTGTCTGGAGCTGTGGGTCCGAGCAGCTGCCAGCTCGGAGGATCCACCTGATAATTTATGAGGATGGGATGGTGTGAATCAAGAACTTGGCATCCAGAGACTCGCATGTGTTCTAGGCCAGCTCTAGTGCTGCTCCTCGTAAATTATCATTTCTGACCCATCCCTAGAGAATGTGGGAACACCAAAATCCGTGTCCTGAGTCTCTTTAAACGGCGGGCGAAATTTGGGCTTGGTTTATCCCGCCAGCCTCTCTCTCAGCAAAGGGCGTCAAGAACTTGGTCTCACCTCTGATGAATAAAATCTTGTGACATTCAGATCTCCACTTAAAAAGAAGGGAACACAGAGGTAACATCAGAACCATGTGATAAGGGAAATTCCCCTGCCCCCTCAGTAAAAAAAAACAGATCAGGCCATCTAATATTGCACAAACTGACACCTCTTCCCTAAAAATAGCTGTCTGCACATTCAGTCAATGGGCTAATCCAATTGCCCGAACATTCTTGGGTGCTTTATCATTTAAATTGTAATAAATCACAGCGTGCCACGGGCCGCGCGGAGTTGCATCGACTTACACTCCCACCAAGAACATGCGGGGACCAGATGAAATCGGGGTGACGTGATGTCATTGAGCTGAAAATTTAATGCATGCCCTGTTTTGTCTTAAAAACTTGGCTTGGAGGTTTCTAAAATTAGGGGTTTTTTTCCAAAAATCGCTGCCCCTGTCACATTTTGATTCACTGTTTCTTCCCTTCATTTATTTTAAATAATGAGCACATGGGGCCTGCCTGTAAATCTATGGAACTCTATGGAAAAATTACTATTGATTCCAGACTTTGGACCTGCCTGATCGGGAATTTTGCAGTAAAACGTGGAAGAACAACTATCATGCATATTTTAGGGCAGCTGAACTAACACAGTAATGAGCTCCTCAGGAATATGCTTCCACAAACTAATACCCGCCATTGTTCAGAAAAAAATTAGTTAGATTTAGTTTTCCCTGGTTTCTTTCTTAGGAGAATGCAAGGGGATAAACCAATTTTAACTCTCCTGAGCAGCCCCTTTTTCCTCAGAGCAGCGTTCTCCTGGACCACCTTAATGAATTCCCTGCTCTCCTTGGTTTTATGCATGTTTCAGATATTTATACAAGATGTATGAACATAAAAGGATTATTCATAACATTATTGTTTCTGAAACAGAGGACTAAAGCTAAACATAATCTGGTTCAATCCCCAGCTGATATAAATCATTCCTGCTCTCCTGCAAGTTGCTGGATGCTGTGCTCCCAGTCAGGAATTGCTTTCTGCAGGGATGGGAGGAGGGAGAGCGCTGGGTAAAACTGGTGGAAAGAAAATCAGGTCGCCTGGGGATGGGAATTCATCCCAGAGTTTGGCTCTGCTGCCAGCAGGGAGGGTGTGATGAGGTCGTGGCTCTGGCCACAGGTAAAGGTGGGGTGGAAATGCAGCGGCGCAGAAATGAGCCTGACCCAGTTCCCTGGACAAGAACCCAGAGCCCTTACTCAGCTCCGTCCCAGGAACTGCAAATTATGTGGTTTAGCTACTTCAGACCCAGATACTTCTCCCGCTCTCCAGTGCTGTGCGCTGCAGCCCTGTCCAGCAGCCCTGCCGAATTTGTTGCGGCAGGGTTTCAGTGACCAAAGCGAAGCCCCTGGGGTTGGGACAGGCGGGTGATGGGCAGAGCTGGGGTGTGGGGATGGGCAATTCCACTTCTGACTCATTGTCCCCAGCGTGAAAGGGAGATGGAGGGAGGAGGGGGTGACCTGATGAGAAAGATGATGAGGATGGAATGGGAAAGCGAAGGAGAAAAATGTGGGGAAGGGGGAAAATGAACCAGCGAGGGCTCTGTCTCCCCATATAAACGCTAAAAGGGAAGGTGCTGGGCAGCATCAGCCGCGGGGAGCAGTCACGGGCCCAGTGCAGGGACCCTGCTCAGGCACTGGGGCGTCCCTGGGGATGGCAGAGGGCCCTGCAGGGCGGCTCCAAAGGAGGGCAGGACTCGCCTCCCTCGCCCGCAGCTGCCCAGCCCTGCTGCAGGGTGCAGCCCTGCCCCTCCTCGGGCTGCCCAGAGGCTCCACTGCGCCTTAAACCGCCCCTTTTAACCCCAAATTGAGTCGGGGTCGTGCAGGCAGCAGTGCTGGCACATTCCGTGGGAGATGCCTCCCCTGTCCCCCTCGGCTGGAAGCTGCAATGAGCAGCAGCTGCTGAAAATAGCCTGGGAGAGAAGCTCTGCTGCAGTCAGAGCGCACCCGAAGAGCTCAATGTTCCACCCTTCTTTCCTCGCATACTTTAGAGAAGTTAATTAAAGGAGGCTGGGATGTGAAAAGTGAGAAGTACCGCTGCCAAAGCAGCTCCTCCGTGTTCCTTTTATTGCTTCTCTGACCTGAACACGAGCACAGACCTCATTCCTGCTCCTTCCATGCCGTATTTCCACAAAACTTAATGGTCACAATGTGGGAAGCAGCAAGAGATTATCAGATGCTCAGATAAGATGGACCTAATGGCTGAGTTGCAGTTTATAGGGTAAGTACAACCATTATTTAACCCCTCCCCACACTCTCTTTTGCAGGTGCAGGGAAATCGAACTATTTACCCCAAATTTCACGTGCAGTCATTCAGAGAGTGAGGGAATTGGCCAAGGCAATAACACGTGCAGAGTTCCTGTGATAAAGAGGATATGAAATTGAGTCCACTGCATCTTCTTTTCCTGTACCAGATGAGTGTTCATGGCTATCACCTTGTTGTGGAAGAGATTTTCCCTCTCCCATCCTGTGAAGTCCCAGCCAGTTATGATGTACTGAAGCAGCAGAGACAAAATCTTTCACAAATGGGGCCAGGAAGGAAACAGCTTTAATTCTTTGGCCAGAAAGCCTCTCTGATGAGCAGTGGTTTACATGACTACACACAGACAAGAACCCTCTGGGCTTTTTTGAAAGTCTTGTGGTCTTCATATTTATAGGAGAAAAATGCCAAGAAATATCAAAGCTGTATCTTGTCTCACTTTGTTAGCACGATTCCCCAGCCTGCAGAGTTGATTCATTTTAAGGGACAGGCAGGAACCCCTCTTTTCCCATCTGTTTCCAGTGAGGACCATCCCAGCTTGGCATAGAGACCTTCCAACAGCTTTCAGTAAGGCCTTCAGCCTCTGGCCTCGAAGCTGAGAGTCACCACGGCCCTTTCATGCTTAAATTCCTGGTAGGAAGTTTGGTTTTCATGCTTTACTATGGTTTTCCTCCCAACTTTGATCTTCACTCTTGGGAGTCTCATTTACACTCAGCTGCATCCGCATCTCTGGCCTTAATCTTTCATAACGGAGCGCCCTACTTATCGCAGTGTGACAGCTCTCCTAACCCCCCACCCACTCCCCGGTGGAGATGCAGGAGCCTCTCCAACTGTTATGAAAACAAATGAGTTAAATTGGCTAAGCTGCTTCTTGTCAGACTCCAAATATTTGGTCTCCTCTGTCACTACGAGGCCTTCAGGCCTCGATCGAGAGCCCCCAAACCCTGAGTGTCTGAGGGGGTGTTTCTCAGAGTGTTTCCGTGGATAACTGGCTCATTTTGGCTCATCGTTTTGCTGGACGCTGCTTTATTCTTGGATTATAGAGTTGTAGGATGTCCTGAGTCGGGAGGGAGCCGCAGGGATCATAAAATCCCACCTTGTCCAAACGCTCCTGGAGCTCTGGCAGCTTTGGGGCCATGCCCATTCCCTGGGGAATATTCAGCCCCCACCACACTCTGGGGAAAAAACCTTTTCCAAACACCCGACAAAGCCTCCCCTGATCCCCCTCCCAGCCGTTCCCTCAGGTCCTGGCACGGAGAGCGGAGATTTGACCTCAAAGACTGATAATTCCTGTGCTCTCAGCGCCTGTGTGGTGCAGCTCTGTCAGCGTGAGTCAGCAGTGCCATCATTTGGGATGTGGTGCCCGAGGAATCAACCTGCCCCTCAGCCCTGCAGAGCAGGACAAAACCTCCTCCTGCCTCTGCGCACCTGCGAAGAATCCCTTCAGGAAAAAGAGTGGTTTGGAGGTTTATGAGCAATGACTTTTTTGGGGGGGAAAAAAACCCCCAAAATCCGAGAGACTTGTTTATTCTTTTATTGGAGAGAACTGAGGGCTGAAAGTGAAAATTGCGTCAAAGGGAGAAGCGGAGCTGGGAGCACAGAGTTCCCTGTGCCCACTGGAGCTGAGGCCCACCAGACAACTCTGGGATTCCTCTCAAAGAGAAAAAGCCTCCTGTGCCAGCTCCAGCTGACGGAGAGGGCATCTGCTGGGCTGCAGGGTGCAATACATCTCGCCTGCATTTGCTGGCCTGCTGTGGGTTGGTGACAGGTTTTTTTCTCCTCAGCTTCCTCCTCAGCAGTCCATTTAGAAGTGGCTCATATTTTGTTATTACCTCTGGTGGTTTTGCAAACGACCGTATCTGGGAGTTAACTCTCATTTATGATCTCCTCATAATGATAAAGTGGTTCTTTTAAGAGTCCTGTTGCTTGCCAAAAACCTATTATTACAGAAGTCTGAAGCCATTTCTGAAATAATTTATTGGACAACTGCACTTGGAGCATGAAGCTCTCATTTAATACCAGTATTTAAATACATTTTAATGTACCCATAACCAGAAAAGCCAGATGCCATGGATATAAGCGTAGCATTATCTTTCTCTTCAGGAGAACCATTTTCCCCAGTCCTTACTAAATGTTCCGTTCATCCCTGAAGCAGATTTCAGGAAGGACACTTGGAGAAGATCTCCACGAAGAGGAGGCAGCACAAAAGGACAGACAGGTGCAGAGACATCCGAGCTTCTCCTGCCTGTGGCCAGAGCTGCCCAAAGGGCGCTGGCCGGGCTCTGGAAGCCGTGCTGCCGTCTCAGGAGCAATAAACCAGGCCTGGAGCTGGTTCACATCCGCACCTGAGGGTGCAGGACCATCCAACCCCGCGGGATTAAAGGAAGCTTTGCTCTCTCCCAGGGACAGCTCTTACAGGGGCTGCCCATGAGGTCAGACCGTGCAGGGTGGCTTTGGGCCCAGCTGCAAAATCCATTTATTATGTGAAGATGCGTTGTGTTATTTCACATCTATACCTCATCCTCTCTCTCTCAAACACCGAGTCATTCACAAAGAGCAAAGCCTTGCTGAGTTAATTCCTTTCCGTGAGTCTCTCTGAAGTAACTGAGGTTTTTTCTTTTTATTTTTTTTTTAATTTTTTTTTTATTATTTTTGTTTTAAATCACATGAGTTGTGTGACTCACGAGGGCTGTAGGTGGTATTTGTTTTGGTGTCCGGAACCCCAGCGTCAAGCTTGTCTTTGTCGGGAGATTGATACAACATTGGTTTTGGCCGGGAGCAGGGGAGGAGAGAGGACATCACTTAGCAGATACTTAAAATGTGGTCAGGCTCTGAAAAGCGACTCTTAGAAATGACATTGTGGTTTTCCATATTTATTTTCTCTCAACAGCTTCCAGGAACAATCTGCTGAGCTCACGAATCCAAAGGTGATTTGTTGAGCTGTCACCTCTGCGAGGAGGGGTTTGAAAGCCCCGCTCTTTTCCAGGGGCCTCTTCCATCACCACTGTTAATAAGGATTCCAGGACTGGAAACTGCCTGACACGCTGCTGATGGATGCACGAGGCTGAATAAACTCCAGCTTTTGCTCTGCCACAGCTCCCTCCGCTTATCAGGGATAAGAAGGAGCCACAACTCAGCCTCAGCTTGAGTTAACGCAGAGGTGCGCAGAAGGAAGATTAAAAAGCAGGATGGTCCGGAGGGTTCAGACAGCTCCGAGGCCTTAATTCAGTCCCAAATTTAAAATAATCACGGTGGCTGTGCTCGGCACTGCCTCAGCCAACTGTGAGAAAAGCAGTGTAGAATTAGTCAAAATTATTAATATGCAGGTGATTTCTTTTAACAGGATTGCTTTTTTTTTTTTTTTTCAAAAAAGCAGGTAGAAGGACTGCCCAAGGTTTCAAAGAGCATTTCGTAATGTTTCAAGGAGCATTTCCCAAGGTTTAAAGAAGCATTTCCCAAGGTTCTAAGGAGCATTTCCCAAGGTTTCAAGGGGCATTTCCCAGGGTTTAAAGAAGCATTTCCCAAGGTTTAAAGAAGCATTTCCCAAGGTTCCAAGGAGCATTTCCCAAGGTTTAAAGAAGCATTTCCCAAGGTTCTAAGGAGCATTTCCCAAGGTTCTAAGGAACATTTCCCAAGGTTTAAAGAAGCATTTCCCAAGGTTTCAAGGGGCATTTCCCAAAGTTTCAAGGAGCATTTCCCAAGGTTTCAAGGAGCATTTCCCAAGGTTCCGAGGAGCATTTCCCAAATGGTTTTTATGGTTCTGCCATGAGCCTTCCCAAATGGTGAAAGACACCTGTGCCACATGATGGGGGGAAATAGAATTGGTGTGTGGTAGCTGGAGAAAGGCTGCAGTCTAATGTGTTCTCCAAACCTCCTGCTTGGTGGGAATTAGTGGCTCAAATAAAGCAGAACTCATTTTCTCCCTTTCTCACAATGCACAAACTGGAGAATGCAGAAAGGATAGAAAATTTAAAAAAAAAAAAAAAAAAGAAAGACTAGGAAAAGGAAATTTTAAAACCCCTAAATACTAAAAAAAAACCTTAATAAAAACCCTTTTTGCATTGGACAAAACCACTTTGGGGGTTACCAGATCATCAGGCGTAACACATTCAAATATTATAAATACAGCTGCTGACGGATTCTAGTGCAGATTCCTTTTGCCTCTCAAAAACTGAACAGAAAAGAAGGAATAAGCCAACTTTCAAATGAAGGGTTTGGAAACAGCCTGCAATAAAGACAAGTTTGTAATTGCCCTGGTGGCCTCTTGCTTGGATGGAGACTGGCGGAGCAGCCAGATCATTCCTTCAACCCCAAAAAACCAAAATTGGCTTCCTGATACCTGTGCAGGAGCTCAGCTGGAAGATGGAGACGACATTGATCCAGCTCCAAAACTTGGTGTAAGTGCATGAAATGCCACGTTCCCTCCCCAAACACCCAGAGCTAATTAGTCCACGTGGAACGAAGCTGCTGCTGCTGCTGCCAGAGCGAGCAGGGGTTCCTCTCCTCGGTGCCACGCAGACACAGGCACGGGGTAACAGTCAGGCAAAAATAAATCAGCACAACTGAAACGTCCTGGCTTTGCCATGGCAAAAAAAAGCCAATCACCCAAGTGATGATATTGAGAGAAATCACTTCATTTCTTCCACGGAAAATATTCAAAGGCGGTCAAGGTGCCAAAAAGTTAAGTCATTCTTTTATAACCCATTAGACCATGGAGAAAAATGAGGGATGATCACTTCCTTTAGATACCTTAAAAATCAGGTAACTGGCTTGCCCATGTAAAAACATGCACAGGTTATGAATTTTTATTTCCAGAACATGTCATCTCTATGACTGACACGCTCAGAGTATAATTTTCCTGTGCAAAGGTGGAGCAGTTTTGGTTAGGCAACGTTTATTGCTTTGCATTCTTTTTTAATTGAATTAACTACGTTTGAAATCGGTGTTTTCAGAGAAAGCTCGTTGGGGAAGAAATTTGGCCTAATGAGACCTGAAGTTGTGAGCCAGGAATCCAAAGTCCTTTTTTTCAAGTGCGGTTAAAGCCTGGTCCAAACTGAAGTAGGAGGAAAGAGTCCCGTGGACTCTTCAAGGGGTCTGACTCAGGCAGATTTTTCTCTGTGGCCGTTTCCTCATCTTCAAACTTGGCAGAAATGCCAATTTCTGAGGTAGGGGAGCCTAATGATTCACCCACACCGCGCAAGGATCACGGGGAGTTTTGCCTGAGGGACTGCAGAGAAATTACAGGAGGTTTATTTTATCAACAGCTCTTCCAGGAGTGAAGTTTAATCTGCGAACCCAGGAGGTTAGGGAGAGAAGACATCCGTAAAAATCTCTGGAGGGAATGGAAGAGGGTGAAACACGAATATTGTGAGGTCTCAGGTTACGGCGCTGAGGAAATTTGCTACAGGTTTAGTTCCTGGGGCTTGGGCAGGCAGAGTTTTTGGCTCAGCTGGGAATATTTGGAGTTGCTGAAGCCGTTTACACCGTGCTTCTCCAGCTAAAACTTTGCAGTTTGGGTATTTTTTACAAACCCAAGGCTTGCCTGTGTGGTGATTCTATTCGATTCGAATTTATGGGTACAAAGGAGACAGTTTTAGCTCATTCCACAAAGCCCAGGCTGAGCCAAGCCCAGATCCCCCCGCCCCGGTGTTTAAATTTGAGCCCAGGTTGGAGCTGGTGAACTGGCCCCTCTTGAGCTGCTCTGCTCTCGGCCTTTGGCTGAGTGCCCCCAGCTCTGTCCCTGAGAGACAAAACCAATTCCTGTGGGCATGGCTCTGATCCCTGAGGACTTCAAAGAGCCTTTCCCAGGCCCAGGTGAAGCCCCTGGGTAAATCCTTGGGGGATTCTGGGGCTGGTGGGGTCCTGTTTAACCACCCAGAAGTGAATGTTGCACGCCCAGCCTCAGCTCCCAGCTGCAGCTTCTTTGGGACTGGGAGGAACTGGGAGAGCTGCTGGGAGCAACCTCTTGTAAAGGTGAGTGCCCTCAAAAGTACTTTTGAAACCTTTTTTTTTTTTTTTAAATTTTTTTTTTTCT
>WBMY01013788.1:25006-55201 GCA_013397315.1 Donacobius atricapilla
TTTTGGCTGTGTATTAATATTACATGATAATCTCGTTGGAGGGGGAAAAAAAAAAAACCACTGGAGCTCGATCTTCTCCCTTCAGCTGCAAAATGGCTCTTTTAAGCCCCTTCTAAATGCTCGCATATGTCTTGATGAAAAATTGGAATTTGGAATGTTTGTACAGCCCTGAATAGTGCGAGTGAATATCCTTAAATTAGCTTTTCAAGTTGATTTACAGCCTGAGAATTCTGTAACGAGACGCGAGTGTTATCTGGTAAGAAAGGAATAGGTTTTGCTGTTATTGTCTGGCCGGGTCTGTCTTTGCTGGGAAACAAAATGGGAGCCAAAATGCCAGCTCGAAAATCAACTTCCAGGAGGAGAAAAGGCTACGTGGGAATTAGCAGAGGAAGGAATGAACTCGCTCAAAAATTAAAGTGCTGATTGATTTTCTTAAAAACGGCGTTCCAACTAAGATTAATCGATCAAATCTCACAATACAAGGGAAAAACCAAATCCCTGGGAGTTGATATTTGTTTTACTTGAGCAAGGACTGAACATCTATCAGCTATATCTAATTAATCGCTTCTGTCTATTGATGTGTGTATCATTTATCTCCCTGTCTTTCTGGCCTCTTATTTTTTAGTTATATTTCTGCTGTCTTAGCTGGTGACAGATCAGGAAATAAAGGCAGTGGGACTGAGCTTTGTGGATTTCTGAGCATTTTTGACCCCACGTTCTGATCCAGGCACAAAAAAAAATGCAGTGACTGAAGCTTCAGTTGGGGGGATGGAAATGTATTTGGGGATGGTAAGGGCCTGAAAGACCCTCAAAACAGCAGAAAAAATGAGGAACCTCACTCAGGGAACTGCAGGAAGTGTTTCAGCAACTCCTTCAGCTTCATTTGTCCCCTGGCTCACGGGGAATAGCTGATCCTCCAACACCGACTTTTTAAAGCACACCTGGCACATCCCCGGGGTTTTGGAGTCACCCTCTCCCTCAAGCCAAAGAGATTCCTTCTCTGGAGCTCAGGAAAAGCCCTGTCCTGCTGTGGTGGGAGGGAAACGCAGGAAAAGCCTCCCAAAATCGCCTCCGGAAGGTGAGGAAGGCTCTGCAAGGTCTTGGAGGAGCTTTGTGTGAGGCAGCTAGAGGTCGGATGGAATCCAGCCTTTGGGTATCCACACAATAAAACACCACCAAACTTTTCCCCTCTCTCTCACTTTCCTTTTTTTCTTTCTTTCTTTTTTTTTTTCCCTCCCTCTCTCCTTCCTCCTACTGCAGTGAAAATTTGAGGAATGCTGTGAGGAAAGCAGAACCATGGCACAGCGTGTGCTTATCTAAAGTTCAGGCAGAACAGAGTGACTCTCCTACCTTTGAATATGTCTGAAATTAAAATGCCATGGCTCCGATTCCCACTTTAGCTCATCATGAGTTATATCCTGGGCTGCAAATCTTCCCTTGCAGTGACCCAGGCCGTGCTGGAAGTGAGATGCGGTTGTGGAGCAAGAGGAGAGTACTCTCTTGCTCCATGTTATATGAAATATACATTTCTGGGCTCTTTTTCATGCAAAATCACCGCTTTCAGGAGCTTCACTGAAGATTCGGGTCCAGATCCACCTTTTCTCGGTCTTATTTCAGTGCTAACAGCCAGCATCTTTCTCTAGAGACACTGAAACAACACACTTTTAATTGTTTTCTTTTAACTCAGTTAAAATGCAGTGTAAAGCCCTTGGAAAAATGCAGTTGGGGAGTTGAGGGATATCTGTGAAGGGCAGGGTGGTGACAGCGGCTTTTTATTGAGCGCTACAAAAATATCTCAGTTGTGCCATCCTGGCAATCCAGGATCTGGTTGGGGTTATTCCCCTCAAGGAAAGAAACCTGGATTTTTCTCTGCTTTCACTATTCCTGTCTGAGATGCAACTCATTTTAACCTCACTGGAACCTCCAGATTTTCGGTCTGGTTTCCAGCCACTGCCGTGGGATGGCTGTGCCAGTGATCTGGGAAGAATTTATTTCCAGTATGGAATAATTTTCCTTCAGGGAAGGGGACTTTGTGTGTGTCCCAAGGTTTCTGCTCACCCCAAACCAATAAATCAACCCTGGATCTGACTTCCCTTGGTCCAGCCTGGCTTGGAGTTGTCCTTTTTTTTTTTTGTGCTGATGTTGGCGGGGAGGATTTTCAGGGAATCTCTTCTGCTGGAGCAGAAGAGGCTGCTGGAATTCCCTTTCTGCCAAGAAATGCCATGAAAACCAGTTTATTTCTATTCTGATTGCAGGAATAATCTCTCCTGCCTAAAAATATCTGGAATTAGGAAGTGTTAGTGCAAGGCACTTCCCTAATTCCTGATTATATTTTTTTCCTGTATGAGAAAAGGTGGCTACAGCTCAAAAAAATTAAGGATTTTGGGCTTAGGGACCCAAATGATCCATTGTAAACTGTCAAGAAAAAATGTGACATTTCCAAGCTACACTTATACTGTCAGAAAGAGCTTTAAAAGCTGAAATAAATCTTCCCTTCCACCTCAAAACCAGTGGAGGATCATTTTTGTCCACTGGTAGATTTTTTTTGGAGTTGTTAAATCCATAGAAATACCTTAACTTATACATTAAGACAACTTTTCTAATTTTTTCCGGCTTCTCCCAGGTCAGGTTTTAAATTTAATTGAATTAAGACAATGAGGGAGACTTTATTTCATACAGCAGAAAAAACCCAAATGGTCCCATTCAAAAATCCACTTCTTCCTTTTCTAAATTTGCTTCCCAATTTCCATCAAGATTAAAAATTTCTGGTTGGGGAATTGGTTTAATCAGTAGGTCCAATGTGTTGCCAGACTAAATATCTGCAGTTATTTAGGGAAGCATCAGCAGGTCTTTGAGGTCTCTTTTCTCAATTAAATCTGTAAAAAGCCCCAAATGCTGTTTTGTTTCATTACCAGTTAAGTGTTTTGGCAAAGATTTCAGGCAAATTTTGCAGCCTTTCCACCTTTTCCCTCAAATTCTTGCGATCAGGCTGTTTAAAATGCTATTAATTGATTATTTCTCTTTTCATTTTCCCCAAAACATTTCTTCTCAGGAGCAAAAAATTAGTAGAACCACACCCAGAATAGTCACCTTTAAAAGCTCCTGTTCAGAAAATGAAGCAGAAATCCGAAATTGGATGAGGATTTCAATTGAGGAGGGGAAAAAAAAAAAAAAAGACATAAAAATACTTTGAATATTTTTTCTGTTCTTCCTATTTATTTCAAGCAGATCATTTTAGGCATGGAAGCGTGTGGGACAGATATTCCCCACCACCAATAAATGGGATGCAGCTTAAGGGAGCCAGAGCAGGATTTTACCGCCCAGCTGCTGCTAAATACTTCTTCAGTTCTTGATCTAATGGATCTATAGATGGATTTGCATGGAAAAAAAAATAAAAATTCCTGTATATGTGGGTCCCACTACTATAAATTAATGTTTCCCTGTGCACCACAATCAAAGGATGAGCTTGGCAGTTCGGGTTGATATTTTAGCATTAATTTTTAGTAGCAAACATTCTATTTTCCCTCCTCATCAGGCGCTTTCTTGGTAGAAATTAAATGTTGGTGTAGGATTGTGACCTGAAGCAATTCCAGACACGAGTGTCAGCTGCCAATCCTGAGTCTGAAAAGGATGAGATTAGGAAAAAAAAAAACACCCAAAACTTCTCATTGCCTTCTACCTTTTGGAATTCTTGGTTCTCTGTGGGCTTTGTCACCAGATTTTTCCTCCTCAACCACAAGTGTTAAAATCATCTTCCTGTGCCCGCCCCTCTTTTTGATGCCGTCTCAGATTTCCGCAATTTCAGGGATAAACATTGCAAAATCGGTGGTCAGGACTCTATTGCCAGGGAGCTGGAGGTCTCTGAGATAGAAAAAGAATTTCTAGCTCATGGTGGAGGTCAAATATCGCATTTTTTTTTTTGCCTTGGCTGGGTGCTGATGAGGCCTGGGAGCTGCGGCTGGGACGGGGAGAGGGATGTGCCCTACTTAGGAGTGGAGCCCCGTTCCTGCTGGCAGGGGGTGATTTTGTTTGCTTGTTTTGATTTGGGAAGCCTCGAAACAAAGGCAGCTCCATCCAGGCCGTGCTCATCACAAAAGCATATTTGTAAAGATATTTACCGATAGGAATTAAACAGAGCAGAAAATACATTTTATTAGGATTTTTTAGGTTTTTTGTTTGTTTTTTTTTTACTGGTGGTTCAGGTGCTTTTTTTTTTTGCCTTTGCTGCATGTGAGAAGCATTTGGATGTGTCCAGTTCCGTCCATGATTTTAGGGCAGGATCATTTTCTTCTTCAGTTTTTTAAAAAGAAAAAGGAGCCATTCTCGTGTGTGGCAGCAAACAGGGGCTGATCTCAGCATTTCAGGAGATATAAAACCTCCTGTCTCGAGCATTTCTGTCCGGACCCCTTGGGGAAAGTGGAGGGAGAGCCGGGAAAAACAAAAAGATGTAAAGGCAATTTTAAAAATTACTTTTTGAAACGCCTTTTAATGAGCAGCTCTGCTAAAAGCACCTGTCATTTCCTCCCAAATAAGTGATCCAGGAGGTTTGGTGGATGCTTTTGCCATGGTTGTGGTAGATTGGATTAAACACAGTTTCGGGCACGCGATTTCCAGCAGAAATCCTATTGAAATTCCTTCTGGAAATACAGATTCCTCTCAGGACCGGTGGATTTGCTCATCTGTGGGTAAAAAATCACGCCCCAAACCTCCAGCTCATTGAACAAGGTCCCATTTTGGCTCAGCTCTGACAGCTCTTTGACCAGCCACATGTCACTGCTGGCTACAAATGATCAGCAATTCCCCCCAAAATCAGACCTCGCAGCTTCTTTGTTGGCTGGAGAAATTGGTCACTTCCATGTGAAACAAGAGCAAAAAAAATGGGCAGGCTCCAATATTCATTATTTTTAATAGTTCAGCTGCTAATGGGTGATTATTCTTAGCACTAAAAACATCAATGTACACAAAATCTGTATTTTTCCATGTGATTCGATCCACGGTGGAGGGAAAGGGAAGAATTTGTGGAGAATTATTGTGAAGAATTTTAGGAAACATTCCTCGTGCAAATCTTGTCTCTAATAACAGAGGTTAATGCACTTGTGGCTGTATTCTCACATGAATAAATACATCCAGGGAAAAACTCAGTGGAGATGGATTTTTGGTCTTGTTTGAGCACACCTAGAAGAAAAAAAAAATTCCTTTTCCCTCTTTTTAGCATCTTCATTTAAAATAAACCCCCTCAAAACTATGATGCTGGAAAAAACAAAGGAGAAAGAGCAGCTCCTAAAGGAAATGCTCTTAAACATAAGGATATGAGATAATGAAATGGGCTACTGGGATAAGCATATTTATTGGGTTTGTTATGTATCAAATGTAACAAAAGTAAAGTGTCTGAAGAACTCCATGTGTGGTTCCTTCACACTCTTTGATCACACAATTCCCCCTTTAATTCAGATGCAGTAGAGCTTAAGTGGCTTCATTGATGTGTTAAGTGTGGAATGATTTTTGTATAAAATAAAAAAAAAAAAAAAGAAGAAAGAAAAAGGAGGAAAAAAAAAAAAAAAAAGAGCCCATTATGTGTCCAGAAAAGCCTTGTGTGCACTTGTTTATTGAGACAGGAAGTCGCTTTCCCACACCGAACAACGGTGCCGAAACACTGAAAAATTGTGTAGGGAAGAAAAGTAAAGGAAACTTAATTTTCTACCTGGCAGAAATCGGCCTCCGGAGGAAGAAGTAGACAATGAGATTGGGCTTCGAGTGAATAATAGAGGCTGATTGATTTTAGGAAAATGCTCCCCACCATTTATGGAGGGGGTTCATGTGCTGCTTTTGTTAGGAAAATGGGAGGCTTTGGTGCGAGCTCTTTGTGGTGAGGCTGCTGCTGCTGCTGGAGGAGCAAACCCCCAGCAGAAGGGCTGGCAGGTACAAACACAGCATTTCAATGGATATTAAAAAGAGGAGAAGCGCTTTTAGGTCATTCCTGCCTGGTTTATCACCGGCAGGGATCTACGTGAGGCTCTCTGGAACAAAGCCTCGCATGCTGCAGTGGTGTAAAATCAGGAGAGTCGCTTTTATCTGAGACAAAGGAGAGACTCCCCGCTCCCACACCTGATACCCTGGCCTGAATTTTAATATCTCAACCAGCAAAAAATAAATCAGCTGGGCTGGTTTTTAGGCTGAGGGTTAAGATGGATTTACTCCCACCCAGGAATTTTGACAGGAATAATGTCAGCCTGTAATATTCAGATTATCTCGGTCTCCTCTTTGGCCAGGGAGCGTTGTGGGCTGAAGGTGAAATATTGAACTCAGACATTTATTGGTGCTTCAGGAGCAGCTGCGAGTGCCCACAAAGGTCAGGAGTGCAGCAGGCCCAGTGCCGTGGGCTCAGAGCCCAGGGTTGGAACCGGGGGAAGCAAACCCAAGGTCTGAGGAGCAGGAGTGGCACAAAGACATCGAGTGCCTCGCCAAAGGTCGCCTCATCCACAGGCAGCAGAGACCAGGCTAAAGATCAGAATTTGCAGGTTCTGTCTTGCTGTATTTTCATATTTCCTGGCTTTTTTTTTTTTCTGGATTTACTCAGCAAATAATGCTCTGCCACCCTTGTGTGCTTTTGTGCTCAGCTCCGAGGTCTCTATTCGCTTCGGAATCTTGTAAAAAATGTGTGGTTTCCTCGCCCCTGCTGCCAAAACCAAGGCTTTTCAAACCAAACAAACACAAAAGCCCTCCAGAATGCAGAGTGGGCTTCATAAATATTACCTTGAGGTGGATTTGTGCAGAATGGTCAGAGGGGAAAATCCTGACTCTCCTCTTCACCCCCAACCAGGTCTGCAGGACTCAGGAACGGCCGCCCTGGCTGTGTCCCTCTGACTGCAGGGCACTTGTTCCTTCTACCTGGATGCCAAATCCCCTCCCAAAACGTGCCTCCTGGACTTCAGGATTTCTACCAGCCTCCCTTTAATCCTTGGAAAGCAGGGCTGGCAGGGAAAGCAGCCCGTTTTCCTGCCACACGTGCGCCTTCCCGCTGGCGCACGCAGCTCCCCCTTCCACAACCCCGCGCTCCCGGAGCCTTTTCCAGCCCATATAAAACTCCTCTTCCTTTCAGCACCATGTCCCCACACCCAGCACATTCCTTTCATGTGCTCAGCCCCACGGCCTTATCTCTCCCTCTCGCCCTAATTATGAAATGTGTGGTATGTTGCTGCTCCGTGAGAACAGAGAGAGCTGCAACTGGGCAGAAGTTAAAGGACTCCTCTTATTCCTCTTCAGGCAAGTCAGGGTCAGGATAAACTGGCAGTCCTCGGTTGTTTGGGTGGGGTCTTTAATCCCTTTTTCCTTGAGAATGAAAATGAATCCAAATTACCGTTAAGCCCATAAGCTAAATCTTGATTTTAAGGACGGCTTAAGCAAGGATGTCTGCACTGAGCACTGATTTTGGGGCCGAAGTGTCAGTCACACCTGACAGGGACTGAGACAGCCCAGGGGATTTGGATGTTGAGCTCCTGAGCCCAACCTGGGGCTCTGGCTGTCGTGGTCTTGCTGCCTCCCTCCATCAGCACAGATTTTCCTCCCTGCTCCCCGGAGCTGCAGGACCTTGGCGCGGAGCAGCAGAATTCCCGTGTCTGGCAGGCATGTGCTCCTTAAAATGCGACTGTCAGGCGCTTTGCAGTGGGCTTTTCAAAGAGGATGACTCCTGGCTTATGTCTGCTTCCACCCAAACTGGCTGGAGCAGCAAGGCAGGGGGATGGATGCCTTTGAAAAGCCACCGTGAAGCGCCGTGGATGGGAGAGCTCCTCGGAGCTGGGCAGAACCCCCCTCTCCCCCAATTATTTGAAAACCCAGGCTGCATTAGCCTGGTCATCCGTTGAAAAAGAAGAACATATTCGTGACCTGCCATCCATTCCTGCTCCTCCTGACCCTCCCCCCTAGCCCCACTTTGTCAGCCCTTAGTGAACCAAAAACTGGCTTTTCTGATTTGAATCATGATTCAGCCTGATGCGATTTGAAATGCCTGAATTCTTAACCCCCTGCATGATGGGATTTTATCTAATGGAAATGCCAGCAGCCTTTAAGTCAGGCATGGCAAAGCCTTGCCAGCCGCTCTGCCCAGCATGCTAAATAAATGATAAATATTGTTGCACATATGTTACATCTGTCAAAAGTCTCGGCATCACGCAATCATTGTGTGGCCTTTATAAGGTGATGAAAGGAGCAAAAACAACAACAAACCCTAATGCAAACATCAGATAGGCATTAGAGATTCCCTGACAGTGCAAATAAAATTCCCAGTTGGTGAAATAGGCTTTGAGGAAGGGGGATGTCTTTGTTGGGTGAGGTAAAGAGCTGAAAACACTGGATGTGCTGTGGGTTTAGAGACTTTCCATCAGGTCAAGTAGTCCCCAGCTCCTTACACTGCAGTGGGGATCGTGCTTTTATTTTCATTTAAAAGGTCCCAAGTTTTGCTTTTGAACAGCAGGTTCAGGTGTGGCAGGAGAAGGGAAGTAAATTTAAAAAAAAAAAACCCTCTCACTGATGGTTCTCCTAAACGTTGATGTGCAGTCTCACACCGCACTGAGGTATTTCAGCCTGCTGGAGGCTGGGAAATGCAGTTTTACTGCTCCCCAGGGCAGGAACTCGCAGCGCCCCTTGCTCCAGACGGGGCCTTTGGGAGCTGGGACCAGCCCTGGTGCCAGGAACGCGCAGAGCCCGCGCCTGTCCCAGCCTGGCCGGGGTCACCTTGAGGGGCAGCCCAGCCCTGCAAAGGTCCCGCCGTGCCTGGGGGAAGCAGGAGAAGTCTGTCATTCCACCGAGCCCCGGCTCTGCTGCTCCGCACCAGCTGAGCAGGGATGCTGCAGTGCTGCTGCATCCTCCCAGGAGCATCTCGGAGCCTCCATCCCTCCCCAGGGCGGCGGAGGAGCTGCTCCACCTCCCGCCCAAGGCTCTGCCTGAGGGCAAAATCTCAGCCCGAGGAATTCCTCCCTCTTCCTCTCCCTCCCCGCTGAAGAAGGGTCACAGTGGCATTTACCTCGAAGTCTATTAAAAAACATTGAACTCCCAGAGTGTGGCATGTGTGTTTCCTATTAAGAAGGCAGTTCCAGACTAATAACCATTTTTAATGGCTGTCGTTGTGCTTTGCACTAAATGATATCAGCCGTTATTGCAGGAGAAAGGCAAAGAAGCCTGGAAAATTAAATGAAATCCTTCTGTGGAAATTTCAAAGGGGATCAGAGATGCTCCCCAGGTTTTTCCTTGGGCCCAGGTGCAGTTTTCCTTGCTCCAGTATGAGGTAGGGAAACCCTGGAAAAGCAGAACACAGGGATGATTTTCCCTTTCCTCTTTTAAATGAAGGAACTGCTGGAAGTCACGTAATTTTCTTAGAATTAGGCCCACAGAGGCTTGGGAGGGTCAGTGGATGGTGGCAGAGGGCAGAATGGTGTTTGGTCAGTCCTCCTCCCATCTGGCTGTGCAGAAATAAATCCTCCTTGTAGGATGTGACTCACCTCACCCTAAAATGCAGGTGAAAATGCCTCAGCACCCCAAAAATGGCCGTTCCTCTTCCTTGTCTGTCGAAGGATCCAAGGATGATCGGGTCCGAGAACGTACCTTGAGGAAGAAGACAAGGGGGAGAGGTTTGTTGACCTCCACAATGTGTTTTGAATTAGCAGTAGACTACAACCTCAAGTTGAGAAAAACTCAAGCCAGCCTGGTGGTGCTGAAGCAAGTCAGATTTGGCTGAGGCCTAATGGTTTGTAATTTAGTTTAAGACCATGACTGTGAGGCTTAAAAATCCCAAACAGTGGGGCTTGCTGGCACGTCAAGGGTCTATTAATGACCAGGCAGTGAAAGTAGAGGTTTTTTTTTTTTTTCCTCAGGGTTCTGCCCTGCCAGGTTTTGAGCTGCCCAGACCTCCCACTATTTCTGTGGGAAGGGGAGGTGCCCACAAATTTGTCGGATCTGGCCCTCACAGGGATAAATTGTCTTTGTCCCCTAATTCCAGCGGAGTTACCTCATTCAGAGGAGTGCAGAAGTGTCCTGGTACCTACAGGGAAACTCTGCAGGTCAGGGTGATCCATTTAGATTACCCTATTAAAAAAAGATGCAGCCTGTTTTCCAAACGCACACAAATCTAACTAACTTAGTTGCTCTAATTAGCCCCCGCTGCAATTTCCACCGTGCCATTAAAATAAGTTATACTCAAATGCAATGAAATGCCTGTAAATCAAGGGAGATTAAAAATCCCTCTGGCTGCAGAGATGTGTTTATCATAAGGGCTTTAACGTCCTGAATTTTAAGAGCTGCTGCACACTGAGCAGCCTGGGTTCACAGGGAGGAGCAATCTGTCTCCTTGCATCCTCTCAGGGAGCTGAGAAACCAAGATAGACACTGCTATTGTATTTTCCTTTGGTTTTTAGCACAAAATATGTGCAAATTCAGTTGTTTAGGCTGAAGGTGGGTGTTGTTCTGTGCCTGCTCAGAGCCTCCTCTCTGGGTTTTATTTCCCAGTTGATGGTTGGGTTGGAATGAACCTAGATCTGAAAGGGAAGACCGGTAATGAATTTGGTGTTTAATCTTAATTAAAAAAAAAAAAAAAAAAGATTTTGTTAAAGAGGAAAGCAGCGTTTTTAAGTTTTAAACTTAACTTTGAAGTGAAGTTTACATTTGACTAAGGAAGTGACATAGAATAAAAATGACTTTAGGTTGTTTTTTGGAATAAAATTTACTTTAGGTTCTTTAAGGCTATTTCAGTCAGACTGGGGTGTGTCAGGTGAGAACCTAATCCTTGCATTTGTGCCAGTCTTCACTCACTGCTTATTATGCTTAGATTTGGTTACTGAATTCCCTATTTTTCTCCTCTTTTGGGTTGGATTTCCAAAGGCATGCGGTGCTAGGACAACAAGGGACGGCTTTAAGCTGAAGGATGATAGATTTCGATGGGATATTGGAAACAAATTCCTCCATGTGAGGGTGGGCAGGCCCTGGCACAGCGTACCCAGAGAAGCTGGGGCTGCTCCATCCCTGGCAGTGCCCAAGGCCAGGCTGGACAGGGCTTGGAGCACCCCGGGAGGTGCCAGGGAGGAACTGGATGAGCTTTAAGGTCACTTCTGACCCAAACCGTGCCGGGATTCTGTGATCTGTTTGCTTGCATCCCTTCTCACTTAACACTCCCTGCTCTTTTCCCCTCCTGTGTACAAGCCACAGAGAAAACGGGCCCAGTCTGTTTGAAACACACGAGGAGCTGATAAGATTTACCCTCGGTCCAGTTTCAGGGAGATTAATTGCGTGGCTGAGAATCACTGGTGGCTAATCTTCAACCCCATCTCCCTTCCCAACATCACAGGAGAGCGCAGCAGTTATTTTCTGCTGTTGCTCCTCGTGTTTATTCTGGCTGAATCCTCGCATCGCTCCCTGCAGCCCCGCCGGCAGCGTTGCCATGTCACTGCAGAGCCTTCCTCTTCCCAACAGTTGTGCAGAAATCTCTTCTCCTCTGTCACTGCTCCTCGGCAGCAGCAATTTGTTATTCCCCAGGAGCTGCTGCAGCTCAGCACCTGTCGTGCAGCCCGAGAGGAGCTGCACAAACAGAACTGCTGCTCTCAGCACTGGACCGGGACCCGCGCGCGTTTTTTCCCCCGATAGAATTCTCCTTCTGCTTTACCAGACAAATAATCTGTTGCGACTCTTATTGCTTCTTATCTTTTGCAGCTTGGCCCGGTTCCACGCACCATTTTGTTCTCAGAGATGCCTAAGCTGATTCTTCAGCGCCAGCCAAAACAAATGAGAGTCTTGGCTGGCGGCGTGGCAGCAGCAGCTGGTTCCACTGCGGCTCCTGCACCCAGCACCGGGGCAGCTCGGGCTTGGATCGGGGTCCTCGTCCCTCCTGAGGGCTCTGGGCAGCAGGCAGGAGGGAAGGGAAGTCTTGTAGAGCTGCCTGGGAGTGGGTTTGTTATCTTCCTTTCTTCTGTTAGAGCCGGGATTATTACTCGAGAGACGCGGTTTCATGTTCGGCCTCAGACGTTTATTAATTCTTATCTACGTTACAGTCTCACAGGTTGTGAGTTCTAGCTAACAAATGAAAAATGGCTCTGTCTCTAACTCTTTCCAAGTCTTTTAAGCACTAATTATCCAATTAAGAAGTGACACCTAAATTATTTTTAACCCAATAACCAACCACCTGTGGTCCAGAATGCGGATTTCCCTACCCAGACACAAAACACCACCCAGGCCCATGGAGAAGAAGGTGAAAAAGAAGGATTTGCCTCTGCCCTTAACCCTCCATCTTGCTTTATATCTATACTATATTCTAAAACCTCAAACTCCAAGTTTTCCACCCTGTGACATCACACACTTCTATCTAAACTCCACACCCACAATCCCAGCGCTGTCACTCAATTTTGGAAGCCTGTTCCACGGCCTCAGGTCAATGCAGGGTTTGCTTGGGGCTCAGTGCCTGCCAGCACAGAAATCTGAAATTCTCAGTGCCCAGGGGTCCAAGAGTTGGGTGATCTGGATTTTAGTGGAGCAGTGGAAGTTCTTATTAGAGTCTTTATTAATCTTTATTTATCATGTGTCATCCCAAGGCCTTGCAGGGACAGAGCACAGGGCTGGGAATCGGGAATTAGCCAGGACCTGTCCCAGACACTCCTGTGACTCTGAGGTTTCCCTGCCCTTCCTTGCCACCTCTTTTCAGGCTGCCAGGGCGCCACAGCTGGAGCCGGTGATGCTGCACAGCCCCACAGGAGCAGGGGCTGCTCCCAGCTGGCCCCACAGGCACTGCCAATGCAAATATTCCTTTACTGTCCAGCTTATCAGCCCTGGTGCATAGAGGAGGTCGTACAGCATCCCCAGGAGAATTTTAAAGCCCACAGTGAACACAGTTTGAATTAGAGAAGCAAAGGGAAGGTGTAGAAACAAGACAGTGGTTAATGAATAAAAAGTTCAAGGAAAAAACAAGGTCCAGCAAGTTTCTGAACTTCTGAAATTTGGGATCTTGCCTCAGTCTGGATCTGAGCTTTCTGGTGCTGCTCTGTCAGTCACTGCTGCTCAGGTGTGAAGCTGCTGCAGGAGCAGGATGAGTTCTCAGCTTCTGTTTCACAGATTGAAATCTTCTTTTTCAGGAAAATGTTCCTGACCATTCCAGTCCAGGTGAGAGGCTTGTAACTGGGAAAACCAGGTGGGTTTGGGGCCTCCTTGTGACTTTGAGCAAATTCCTTGGTATCTCAGTGATTCCCCTTAATGCCCGTCTTTAGTAACATTTCCCTACAGCTTCTGTGGAGCTTTTGTGGGATAAAGATAAAATTATCAAGGTGTGTGTCTGTGTAGAGACTGGGAAATTCTGATGGATGGATGCATGGATGGATGGATGGATGGATGGATGGATTTATAGATATATAGATTTATAGATTTATAGATTTATAGATTTATAGATTTATAATATGGGAAGGCCACGCTGGTGAAATAACTTGTAGCCACGCTGTCTCTGCCGAGTCAAAGGAGCATTATGTCACCGTGAAAATGCCACCCATTTTATTTTAAAAGGACATCATGGCAAGGCTATAATCAGATCCCTCAGTGCCTTAGACAGCTTCAGAACCTGATTCAATAAAAACACGGCTGGGCTCCAGCAGGATGAGGAGAAGCAGGCTCGCTGTGGGGACTTATCTCTGCCTGCAAATCCTCTGTTCCGGAGCACTTTGGAGCACTTGAGCTCCTCTGGGTTCTTTGCTCTTGAGCAGGGAGTTTCTGAGGGGGGACATCAAAAAATATGATGTTTGGGTGGGGAGAGCTAATTGATTTGACAGTTAATCAAAAAGTACTAAGGGAAAATCAATACAGAGTAAAACAATCTAGTCTTCAGTTCTATATCATATTCCCAGTGGCATTGTTGATTGTATAGCATCAATGTCATCTATTTTAGATGGAAATGTTACCAACTATAATGCCACTGTTGATGTTTCAAAATGCTTCTAATCTCATTTCAATAATAGCTTCTGTCTCTCTCGGTGACACACGTGCCATAACATCCCTGGCTAAATTGACAGCACTAATAACACGCCGGGAGTTTTTGATTATTCGGACCCCTGGCTGCATTTTTGATCATTCAGGGGGTTGTGCGGCAGGAAGGGCGGGCACCTCCCCGAATTCCTCAGGGGACGGGGTGCCTGGACATTCCCGGGGCTGTGCTGGCACCCTGAGGATCAGCTCCTCAGCTAACAGGGATTTAGGGGTTCAGGGGAAGTCTCCGAGTAATTCAGGGAGGAAATGTCTCAGAGTAATTCAGTTTAGGGCTGAGCTGGTGGCCAGGACTGTGGTTTAACTGCTGGTTTAACTGTGCTGCCTCCTGAGGTCTTGGCTCTCTTCAAGTGGACTAAAAAAACCCCACAGGGAAATTCCTTGCTGGTTTTCTGGAAACTCTTCCTTTGCATCAAAGCCTGACACACTGAACTCAGAGCCTTTGGTGTGGTTTTAGGGCTTGTTTTGTTTTCATCCCTCTTGCAACCCAAGAGTGAAAACTGGATGTGGCAGCAGCCCGGATGCTGCAGTGGTGGCCAAGGGTGAGAGGGACAGCTCAGGATGAATCAGGGTCTCCAGACAAAGCAGGGAGCTCTCAGTTCCTGGATGTCTCATCCCAATGAAATTCAGAGCACAGCTCATAATCCTTTTAGCGATAATTTGACTTGAAAACTTAAGGAGGTCTCTGGAAGTTTTTATGGGGAAAACTGCAGCGCATTTTTTGTCTTCCCAGCCTCCTCCTGGACCAGGCTGAGCAATAAAAGCTCTGACCAGGCAAAGCACTTCAGCAGATGCTTTGCTCCAGACTTAATTTCAACTCCACTGACCTTGACTCAGGCTGAAGTTTTACCAAATAAAAAAAAAGTCACATTGGAGTGAATGGACTTGAAGCCTGTGCTGAGTTTTAAACTTGGACTTTGCCAGAGCCCTGCACTTGAACCTGTTTCTGGAATATACAGGATGTAAGTGGGGACACAGAAACAGAATCTTTCCAATAGATCCTTCATTTAAAACAGCTTTCCTCTCCAATTATCAGCAGTGGATTTGAATGGGATGAAAATTCAGTCCTTTATTTCTGATTTTATCTTTCCTTTCCTTCATTCTTTCACTGGAGAATTTTCCCTTTATTAAGTTTTGAGCATAAAACACAGAAAATAAATGAACAAACAAAACCTGGAGCAATATGTGAGATCTTTAAACTAATTCAGGAGTCGTTATTACTGACATCAGGAGAAAGCAATGCAAGAACACAGATCCATTGCTTTAAGCTGGGATTTTCAGAAGAGCCTGTTGGAGTTTGACACTCAAATCCCATGAAATCCCCTTTATACTTTTCACTTCTCTTTCTTTTAATTTATTTTTCCTTGACATGGGAAAGGGCCCGGTGCATTTTGTTAGGGAGGGTTATTACACCATGTTTGGGATCAGCATCCAGGACTGGAGCCAGGTCAGAGCTCTTGTGGAGCACAGAGGAACAGGGAATTTCTGCTCTGAGGAGGGAATGGGGGCCTGTGGAGCCAGATTTAGAGTTTAACACATCACCTGTTGAGTGCCCAGATGAGCTGTGGCTGCCCCTGGATCCCTGGAAGAGTCCAAGGGCAGCTTGGATGGGGTTTGGAGCAGCCTGAGATGGTGGAAGGTGTCCCTGCCCATGGAAGGGGGTGGAAAAAAAGAAAGAAAGGATCATCTTCAAAGCCCCTTCCAAGCCGAACCATCCTGGGATTCCATGCTGAGGAGAAGGGAATCAGGACACGGCGTGGAAGGGCGGGGGGATGAAGAGGGAGCTGTGGCAGGGGACAAGGCAGCTGAAATAAGTCCCAGAGGCTGAGCAAAGCAGGGCTGAAATGTGGAATATTGACAAATTGTAGACGTGTTCAAGGGATTCTGGTGTTTTTCAGCCCAAGGGGTTGTTGCTGTCAGGTTCCTCCACGAATTCCTTCAGCCAGAAGATTCAGCTGGTTACCATCAGCCACCTTGGCATGTAATTATTGATATTCCTTGGCAGATGGACATGCTGGACATGAACTGTTTGTGACCCTGTTCTTTGTGTAGGGTCCTGCACGTCCCGTATTACAATTCCTAATTAAAGGAACAGCCATACCCCACCACCCTGACCTCACCTTGCAGAGGGGCACGGGGGAGCTGCTTTCTGATCTCCCAACAACCTGTGCTTCTATCCCAGGAATATTTTAGCAATCTGTGGCAAGACAAGCCAGCCTGAAGGTTGCTGTAGTGAAGCCAGCCCTGAGCTCTGTTTCCCTTTCTCTTCCCGACAGAGGAAAATTGATATTTTTGAACACACCCAGTAGAATTCGCTCGGTTTTGCTTCTCATTTTATTCGTAGGGAACCACGTCCTCGGCACAAACCAGGGCTGTGAACCAGATCCTCTGCCCTGGCCATCAAAGCTCGGAAAGATTTCAGGGCTGCGGCATATCTCGCATATTTGGTTTCCTATTCCAGCCCTTCCTCCGGTGCTGGTTTCTGACCTCATTACGGTCTCCCCCACGAAGACGAGGTACCAAAAATGTGCTGCCTGATGCAGGCCCCGAAGTGAGGCTGCTGCTGGGGTGACCTTTTCATTATTCTGCAGTTTGAGTGACTGGCCATCCCAGCCCTTCCCCGCACGGCGAGGAGGTGCAGCCGCCAGAGGAAGGGAGATGCTGGATAATCAGCGTGCAGAATGCAGAAAAGGTCAGGATAATCCTCTCTGCACAAGGGATGGATGTGCAGAGAGCTAACGCACAGGCACAACCGGAGTTTTCTACCTTCAAAGGAAGTTGTGTTCTTTCCCCTGTCCTCTCCCTGCCCAAAGCAACCCACGGTGTTGTTATTTTAAAAAATGCTCAAAGTCTTCACAGGTTTTCATAGACCAGTCTGTAGGGCAGGAGCAACAAGATTCAGGGGGAAATATTAGAAACCTTCCAGCACTCTCTTCTTTCAAAAAATCATTTCAAATGTCTTACCCCGGCTCAGTTTTTTTGCTCCATTCCCTTAAAAAATATGAAAAGAGGTATTACATGAATATTGCAAGAGGCAGCCTGTTAAAAACTGCAAATAGAGTGAGCTGTGCTCCCTTTTTCCCTTGGTGAAACAGAACCAGCGAGAGAGAAAAAGGGAAGATGGGAGAGATTTTTAAAAGTAGTGTTGTGTTCTGTTCTCTCAGCTGCAGGATGGAAGATTCAAAACAATGACAAAATACTGGGGGTTTTTTTCTGAAAATTTCATGGCCAGCTATTTAATATTTCTTATTACTAACCCTCCTGCAGAGCAGTACAAATTCCTCAGCTGCAAGGAGATGCTCAGGGACAGCCCCACTGTGTTAAAGTCGAGATAGCTGAATTTATCACAGGAATTAGATGGATGTTCTAGCTCAAATTTACATGCCTAACAGCAGCAGAGGGACATAACTGAAGAATGAAATCGAAATAATCTGTGGGAGGAAGCTCCATGTCGTTACAAATTGGGTTGGTTATCTTCATTAATCAAGCTAGAAATCAACCCTCTCCTTTCTTGGAGGTTCCTTTCACGAGATTCGGCATAACCCAAAGGGTAGAAAATAATTACCCAGAGCTGAAGAATGTGCAGGAGAAGCCAAGGTCAGGGTGAAGCTCGAGGGAACTTCCATCAGCCACTCGAAGGCAGGTGGAGAGCAGGCTAATAAAAACCCTGACCTTCATTATTCTGCAGTCCAAGAGAAACCCAACGCTGCTCAGCAAGGAGGAGGGTGGGCTCCTGGTGCCAGTGCTCATCTGGGATGAGTTTCAGTCACGGCAAAGTTTCTTGGGCTAAAACCCCTGCAGACTGCTTGGAAGTGAGAGGGCAAAAGCTGGGAAGGAGGGTTTGGAGCAGCTGCTGACTTGCCCATGACTCGCTTTTGCCGTCATTTCGGTTGCCCCTGTCCATCTCTGCTGCCTGGGATCCTGGAATGAGCATTTCCTTTTATCACCTCAGGGATAATCCCCTCCCTCCTTTGCCTGGCTCAGGCCTCCAGCATTTCCCCGGATCCCTCGCTCCGATTTGTTCTGTGGCTGAGTTCTTCAGATGCTTGCGCAGCTCCTTCCCGACACCCCTGCAAGGTCATGGCCATGCCCAGGTAGCCAGAAATGCAAATATCTTCCCAGTTCCTGCACGGAGGAAGGGGAAATAGAGCCATGTTCACCCCCAGATCCAACTCCGTCCCTGCACCCTTGGGTTTGCCTCCAGGTCTGAGGATTCTCTACACCAGTTCTGTCCCAGAAGTCGGATTTGGTGTGGAACACTGCTAAGGGCAGGATTCAGCCTGGCTCTCCTGCTGGCTGGAGGCTGCTTTAGCCTTTGGAATTGAATATTTGAAAGCAGAACTTCTTTACATCCTTTAGTTTAGGTATGGAATGGCATCTCTGCTTTGAATCCAGCCCTTTTTTTTTTCACAGAATGTCTGGGGCCACGTCCTTTTCTACCAGGTTTGAGCTTCTTTTTTTTTTTTTTTTTTTTTTTTTTTTTTTTTTTTGTATTTGTNGGCCAGACTGCACCTTGTGCTGCTCAGGCCCTGTTTGTTAATTATCCCTAATGGAGGCAGGTGGAAGGGTCAGTGTTAATTGTGCCCCGAGGCCGTGATGGCCTCTCCCTCCTCAGCCCTGTTGGAAGCAGGTTCCAGGCGCTCACTGCCCACCTGAACACTAAAAAATCATCTCTCCTTTGGCACCTCGAGATGTTTGTGATGAAACAACCCCGAGCCTGGCATTTCCGTGGTCACTGTGCTGTGCCTGTGCTCAGACCCGAGCGGGGTGCCAGCCTGAGCCCTGGGCATTGCTGTGTGCTCAGGGGACGGGCCAGGCCATTCCCAGGGGATCCCTGCCAGCTAAATCACATTGCAGCTGCCCAATCCTTAGGAAATCTGATTGGATTTGTTGGGGAATTCGCTCTCCAGACACAGATTGGATCCCTTTAACTCCGTGGATGGCTTTCCATACTCAGCTACCATCTGAATGCAACTTAATCTTCCTTTCCCCGCCACTTTCCCATGAGGGCTGAAATGCCCACATTTTTCCCTTTTTCCCTCGAGCCAGCTCCACCACCCCAGCCTCCTGCAGCAGAGGGGGGCAGATGTCACCTCCTGCCACCTCCTTCATGAAGATTGATGCCTGCTCACCTCTCTCATTCTGTGTAACCAAATATCCGCTAAACATTTAGCAGATGGAGGCTGCGGAGTCTACCTGGAGAGGGGGAAGCCTCAGGACAACCTGACAGTGCCAGGAAAAAGGAGATAAATTTTCTCTTCTGAGCCGTCTGGACCTTGCCTCTTGGTGGAGAGAGCTGAGCAGACTGTGGGTAGATCTATAAATATATATATTTTACATCTCTATTTCACCATCTCAGCTGGCTGAGGTGATGCCCACGTGTGCTCCTGCTTTGTTTCATTTCTATGCTGCGACTTTTTCCACCCACCCCCTCTCCTGTTTTCCCCTGACTTTGGAAAACAATATAGGAGAGATTTATTGCTGAGACAAGATGTCAAATTGCTGCCATTAGATCCAGGTTAAATCTACAGTTTCTTTTAGCCCCACTGGCTCTTCCTCCCCCTATCCCAAACACCAAGGGAGAGCAGCTTATGAGCTGAACAGTCTGAGGAAAATGAAACTTTAGGGAGGCAGAACTTGGTGAGACAGGACCTACATAAATCCCTGCTGTAAATCCATCAGACTGGGAGCAGTGCAGGTGACGGAAAGGAGGCAGAGACTTGGGACAGGGTGACTTATTTCTCTTTTTCCTTCTATTTTGCTCCTTGCTGGAGCCCCCTTGCATTTAATAATGTAGGGATGGATAAGAGGGAACTTAGTGGTTCTAACTCTTCAAGGGACTCCTTAAATTTAGGGTCACCGTCCTTCCAAGAGCTCAGCTCAGACTGCAAAGCGAGTTTCCAGAGCTCCCTGTAATTCCCAGCATCTCCCCTGGCTGCAGTTATCCTGCAGCAGCCCCTGGATGCTGGGAAGGATCAGGAATGTTCCAGGAGTGAGGGCGTGGTTAAAGGCCACGGTTTGGGAGACAGGGGATGACCTCTGCTCCTCCGCCCTGTGTTTTAGAGGCAGGAAAAGTGAAAAGCAGGGATGTGGTGCTAATGTGGGACAGGAAATCTGCAGCCACACAGGTCCAGAGTCCTCCCAAAGGGATTTACCTGTGGGGCTCCTTGGATTCACCTGTGGGGATTTACCTTGGCTGGCTCAGCAGGGAAAGAACAGCCACAAAATTTGGGTTCCCATCAGTGGGAGCGCCCCAAGCCCTGGTGTGCAAATCTGCAATATCTGTAATTTTTTAGAGCCAAAGCTCTCGTCCAAGGAACAGCCCGGAGCAGAGCATTTGCCTTGACACCTTCTCTCAAACCCTGCCCATTATTATTTCTCCCTCTTCCAGAGCAATAATCTGAATTTCAGCAGGACAGGGACGCTAATTATTAATATGATATCTATGGCAGCTAATTAAATAAACAATTTGACTTTAGACTCTGCTGCCATTTAACTAAAACTGAAGTCAAAATATATTCCCTAAAGCCTCCAGAATGAATCTGCAGTGTTCTTTCTGTGACTGTTTTCATTATTTGGAAACAATTAAGTCTCAGGAAGCAATTACACTGAACTGAACTGCTGCTGTAACAGCCAGGTAAGGGAATGTTCAGGTGGTCATGAGCTCCTTTCAGAAAAAACCCTGAGTTTATAAATAATAATCTCAGCTGAGCAAGACTTGCTTAATCCATGTCATTGTCCCGGGTTAAAGGATTCCAAATGCCTGGACAGCTGAAATAAAAATTCAGTACCAATTCCTGGGCAGTTGGACACCAAAGGCTTGGTGTTGATCTAGGAAAGGGCAGTAAAAATTATTAAGAGGAAGTGAAAGGGATCGTCATCTTTTCTGGTTGGGGTCTAGGCTACAGACAGCCAGGCCAGATCCAGCACACGCCACGCCTACTTCCACATTTTATTTCCTAGGATGTGATCCATCCTAAAAAAGACCCATTCCAGCAGCTCCGAAGCCACCAGAGAATATGAGACCCCAGCCTGTCCTGTTTTCCCCTCACTAAATATCAACTCTTACCATGGAGCACCGTGCTTCCTATGCCAGCCCTGCCAGCTCTCCTGGCCCTTCCCAATCCTTCTCTCGAGGAATGAGGAACACATTCCCTGTGGGAATCAGCCCCTCACCTCCCTTTTTCCAATCCTCCTTTAGAGAAAAGCCCTCCCAGCCCCTCACCTCCCTTTTTCCAATCCTCTAGAGAAAAGCCCTCCTTCTTGTGCTGAGCATCCTTCCTGTCAGGTGTTGTCCTCCTCAGTTTACCTGCAGCACGGTTAAATAGAAAATCACCATTTCTCCCACAGGCAGATGAATTCATCCCTGCTGTAAATCACTTTTTTTTTTTTTGAGGGGAGGGTTGTTTTTTCCCTTTGGCCTCCCTGCATGAGCTGATCTCCAGGCTCCCCTGTTCCCATGATGAAGCTGATACACCCCAGCGTGGCAAATCGTGTCACTGGATCCAGGGCAGCTCCCGGGGAGGGCCATTAACCGCTGCCCTCCCTGCCCATGAGGCATTCCAGCTGCTGCAGCAGCCATCCCTGCGGATTCCCCTCTGGAACAGGGGTGTGGACACTGCTCCAGCTCTGCAGCAGAAATATCTCCCCCCGGTTTGCAGACAAGGCAGCTCTTTCAGAGACGTTTTGGAGGAAAATCCCTGGTGGAGCTGCTCATGACACGGACGCCCTGTGGCTCCCAGGCCAGCGGAGAAGAGTTGGTGCCACAGGTTAGGCCCAGCAAAAAAAACCCAAAAAAACCAAACTAGGTTTGCTGGGCTGCCTGCTCACAGGAGAGGGCCCTGGGGAGGGGAGGGACATGGAGTAAAAGGTGCAGGGGCCCGGAGGTGGAAGATTCCCCCTGCTTTGGAGCATGGAATCACAGCCAGGGTGGGATGGCAGCAGCTGGAGGTGCAGATTAACACCGAGAGCATCATCCCAGTGGAGTCAGAGCTGGTTGGAAAGAGAAGATGCACGTCCAGCAGCTCCTGCTTGGTGTTTCCTCTCCTGCCCAAACTGAGCACGTGGGTACTGAGCACATAAACACAGCCCCTCAGGAGCAGGGGATGATTTAAATCTCACCTAAATCCATAGAACGCCACCTTTGGTTTGTCCTCCAGTCAAAAATTTTCCAAGCAGTCACGGTTCCTTAGATTTATGTATTTATTTATTTCTGTGAGCTTTTTCTTGCCCTTGGTGTTCCCTGTCCTTGCAGACTCCGGTTCTTTCCCCAAGCTGGGTTTGAGCTGGGTCGTTCTCCCTTTCCCTTTCCACTGCTGGCACATGGAAATCTCACACCTGCAAGGTGCTGCCTGTCCCACAGATGAAACTTTCAGGCCCTGCTGCCTTAAGGCACGCCTGGCTGGGCTGGTGCTGTCCTTTTAATTCCTTGCTCCCTCTGCTCCAGCGGCTGACAAGCCACTCCTGGCCGTCTAGTCATGTAATCCTTTAATTTTTTAATTTCAAGGAACTGTTTGCAGTTCACCATGACTCAACGTTTGACTGCAAACTCACTCGAGGCAAGGGAGAAGTTGATTTGTGCAGTGAAAGCACGATGACAGTGAAAAATCTCAGCACAATGCCTCTTCTAGCAGATTTTTTTAGAAACTTCCCTGAAAAATTGAACATCTGAAGTGATGATTGGCCTGACAGACTTCATCCTGTAATATTTGCACAGTGCTCGGTGCAATCCCAGTGCTGTTCACTCCAAGAACATGGGGAAGGGATATTTACCTCTGAATGGACATGAGGGATGCTGAGCTCCCAAAAAGGTTTTGAAGGGGAGCTGGGAAGTGCAGGAAGTGCAGAATCACAGAGCAGTCATTTCAGGGACGGCCAATGGAAAATTACTGGGAAAAAAAGATAATTAAAGTGAATATCTGTTCACACCTAGAGGGTAACAAGGAAGAAAAGACAGCTGGGATTTGTTGGGCAAATTGTGCCTGAGCTGGGTGAGATCCTGTTCTGGGAGACTCCAAAGAAATCCAAATAAAATTGGGAGTTACAGACAAATTCATGGGCAATTTTGGGGATACTTCATACTTTTTATGGCATAAAGATGATAGAAAATACCTGCCTTCAAAAAGAAACCGGGGCTTGGTTGCATTTCAGTGTCAGGACAGTTCAAGGGCCTGTTCCTCATGATGAAAATTGGGAAGCCCGTCCCAAAAATCACCTCCTGAGCCACAGGTCCCTGGGACAAACCCAGGAACAAGCACTCGAGAGGCAGTGATAGAAAAAAAAAACCAAAACAACCAAACCAAGACTGGCTAAACCAGTGAGATTATTCTGAAGTGTTTCCAAATGGCCACACATCTTTGTTTTGGTGCTGAAAATCCCTCTTTAAAAATTATTTTATTTGACCAATTAAACGCTACCAATTTCTGGATGCACTAACCACAAATTTGCGAAATTCCTGAGCTAATGAAAGGCTGGCTTGCTTTGACATGAATGGGAGTTTTGTTTGAGTAACAATCCAATAAGGACTTGGCCCAAAGATAGCAAGGAAAACATTTAGATGTTAAATATGTATTCAGAAGACCTTTCCACAAATCTTTTCCCTTGCAGGAACAGGACAGGAATTGTGTTCTCCTGAAGGGACAGTTCAGAGAGACGTCCAGCACCTCTCAGCATTTAGCAGAGAGAGCAAGAAACTATGCAAATATTTTAGTTTAGAAATACTTGTAGCTCCTTTTCAAACAATGAAAGCCTCAATTAAAGCCAGATCTCTGTTATTTAAAAATTCCAGGCAGCAACTGAGAGGGAGAGAGAGAGAGGCAGAGAGAGTGAGTTCCATTTTTTTCCCTCCTCACTCTCAAACATGAAGTCCGAGGTATTTGAGAGTCAGGAAAATTGTGTCCAACACTAAAACTGGGCGAGCTGAGAAGGCTGGAGCTGTGATTCTTATCTTCTAAAGAGTTCTGCAGCCATCAATACCTAAAGCAAGCTGGAGTACAAGAAATAGGTGACCTTAATAGATATAACTCTGTATGGGTTCATTGTAGCATGAAATTAAATTTTTAATCTGAATTGATGAACAAAAATGCTGGTTTGATCCTCCCCACAAACACACAATAGTTTAAATAGTTTGGTAACTATTTCATTTCCAGAATGGGGCTGCACAAACAAGGTCAGCAGCAGAATAATCCACTCCACGGGCACTGGGCTGGGCTGAGCCAGAAACAAAAAAGCTCCGGGAGATTATTTTTGCTTTGTTAAATAGCTGCAAGCAAGGTTTGGGATTATTGGGGAGGTAAAATGATGGGGTTTTGCCTCTGGTAATTAAAAGCATGGGGGTTAATCCAAAGTCACTGAAATCTGTGGGCACTGAACCTTTTGAAGGACTTCAGCTCCAGGCTCCTGTTTTTATCCAGGGGAAGCCACTGGGTTTGTGTATAAATCACATTCAGCAGCACCTTTTCCTCCGAGCTCATCCCATTTCAGCCAGCTTCCCCTAAAAGTGATGCAATTCCTCCCTGTGCACCTTTCAGGCGCTGCCAGGCTGAATTCCAGGCCGATCTCTTGTCTAGGAGGGAATTGCTAATTAATTTGGGGGTTATGGCCACATAAATGCTGCTTTAAGTTGTAGAAGCTGAAATTAAAGGCATTAATAGAAAATCACTTTAAAAAAAAAACATAATCCATTTTAAAAACATGAAAAACCAGAAAATCCATTTAAAAAAACCCAACAAACTGATAAGCCCCTGAAAGAAAACCCAAAAAGACTTTCTTTTCATTATTTCATTTTTAAAAGCCAGCTCCTTTTCCATTTTTTTTTTTCCATTTCCTTTTCCTTTTTCATTATTACTAAACACAACCCTCAGTCCATCACCTTATTTACTGCTTCTTCTACAATTACTAGCAGAGATTTGACAAACACAGACGAACGGAGGGGGAAAAAAATAAAATAAAATAAATTCCTCTTTTAATTGGACCAGAAGCTGAACTGGGATCTGTTGGTCAGCTGAAGCTGTCAGGAGGGCTGGAGGAATTATCTGCTATTATCTGCCGAGCAAACACCAGCCCCGAGTGAAAACTGATGCCGTGGCATTTTTTAGAAACGCACCAGGCCCTCACTCCTGAGTATTGGAGCCAAATGTTCTGCCCTGGCCCTGCACAATAGCCCTGCCTGACAATTGGGGTTGTTATGAAATCCAGGCTATTTTGGGAGGGCCCTATTGTTCCTGGTTTATATGGGCTGCAGATTTGTCTCGGGAAGCTTGGGATTTATTGCAGAATGTTCTGGAAAAGATGAAGGTTTGGCCCGCAGTGAGAGGGGACGAAGGGTCCCTCTGCCAGCCGGACCTTCAGGTTTGTAGGATCATCATTCCCTCCTCAGCAGGTTCAGCTCCTCGCCCTTTTGCAATCATTTCTGGGAGTGCCAGTGTCTGTCCTGGAGTTCTCACACTTCCTTTGGTGCTTCTCAGAGAAATACCTGATTTATCCCCAGCCCCTGCAGGAGGAGATAAACCAGGAAATGCCCAGCTCGGGGAACTCCTGGATTTGCTGAAATAGGGAGGGTTTGTCCCCATAACGGGGCCGACTCACTGCTGCCCTTAAAGAGGGGCTGCTCCCCCGTGGCCTGGTTCTGCCCTCCTTTCTCTCTCAGCAGACAAGGTCAGGCCCAGAAATTTAATAAAATGATTCCTCTGACAGGAGAGGGACATGAGCTGATTGCGTGCACTCCTATTTTCACCACGGAAAGCAGGATCCTTAGGGAGAAGGGACTGCAAAGTCGAATTTTGGTGGGATTTTTTTGCAGTTCCATGGGATGCCCCATTGCTGCAGGAGTCCCTGAGTGTGTCCATGTCCCAAAAATGCCCCTGTCTCACTTTGCTCTCCCTGTCTAGATCCATTCCTGCCTCCAAAGCTGCCTCAACTCCACAGATCATTTCTGATCTTTGCCAAAATGTTGGTTTTCTGCTGTAACGTTGCTCAAGTTAAGTTAATAATTCCAGGCAAATCAACAATCTAGGGATGTATTCAGGTGTGGAAGGGAATTCTAGCCCTGGCCTGTTTTAGAGATAAAACCAAGTAGAGCCCATGAAGATGACCAAAAGAGAAGGGGAAAAAAAAAAAGGCTCACTGACTCATTTCTTTAGCTTTCTTTGGACTATTTTCTTCTATTTTTTTGCATGTTTTAAGTAATTCCTGGCTTTTCAAAGCTCCCTGTGTGCATCTAGATATATCCTTCCCAAAACTGGGCGCTCCCAACCAGGCTGACAAGTGGACTGAGGCTGGTGGAACAACCCATGGGCTCTCCTAAGCCTGGTCTGGGCTCCCCAGAAGAAACACCTTCCATCATTTTGGACTCTTTGCCTTTGATCGCAGCCCCAGAGCTCAGCAGAGCTGGGAGCAGCCTTTCCCAAACCCTCCCTAGCCCACAGAAAATGTGGATTTGTGCCTCCTCTTGCAGTTTTAGTGGAGTTCCTGTAAGTTTGGACAGCCAGCTTTTCCCTGCTGAGATCGAGCTGAGTGAATTTAGAGCCATGAGCCCTCATTAAATATGTTCCATGTGTATTTTTTTCCCCCTTTCCCCCCATTTAAGCCAATTCCAAGTTTGTGGGCAGAATGCAGACCAGCAAATGAGAAGGGATGAGGAGCTTGCAGACAAATACCGTTGGAGCACTGATTGCTGTTCCATCCTTCCCTTTTGGGAGGCAGAATTAAGTGTCAAGGAGCACAGAAGCGGCTCATCCTCCTGCTGACAGGACCTGCTGCAGGAGTGGGAGCATTCCTGGGAATTAGGGGCACGCAGAGCGGGGTGGAGAACACGGAAATGGATATTTGTCATCAAATCCTCGTGTCCAAACCCAATCCAGGAGCAGGGAGCCGGGCTGGCAGCTCCTGGGGAGCACAAGGTGTGCTCAGCAGGATGGCAGCAGCACGCAGGAGGGAGCTTCCCCAGGCTCAGCTGCTGAATTCCAGCACTGATCCCGGGGAAGGAAACATTCCCAGCCCCTTGGGGGCTCCCTCAGGAGCTCTGGGGCATTCAGGGATGGCGGCATTTGCTGACATTGGTGTCCTTGTCCCTTTGCTCCCCGCCGCCGTGCTCCACCTTCCGCAGGAGCCGTCGGAGATGCTCTCCTGGAATGGATCAGGAGCTGCTGGAGTAGAGCTGAGCTGCCTCGGGCTGGCTGAGCACCAAGCCCAGACAAAGGTGTGGATGGGGTGTCCCTGTTTTGTGCAGCTTTGTTTTGGAAGCTCACCAGCCTGCCCAGCCTAAATTTGGAGAGCTCCCACGTGCCCAAAGTGTTCTAGGTGAAGGACTGTTCACCTCCTGCATTGACTGGAACAGTGGAGCCCCAGTTGTTGAAAATACAGCTGCACTCTGCAACATCAGAGCATTTTATGTCCACTCCAAGTGCTCCATTCTCCAAGGAAAGCCTTTTTCTTTCCTCCCTCAGGCCCCCAGCCCAGCATTTAAACCCAAGGAGGCAAAGCCTGAATGGTCCCCGCCTCTGTCTAATCATGGGAACTATGGCTCAGTATTGATATTGCCTTATTAAAGCAATTAGCCGAGCATTTCAGAAGCTTGTTAATGCTTCTAGAGTGACTTCTAATGAGGGATAATGATAACAAGCATGGAAGGTCTCTGGTGAACTTTAGATAATGATGTAAATCTGAGAAAGGTCAATGGTATCCGTGGATTCGATGATGGCCATTCCATTTCCGTTCATTACCTGGTTCAGCTTTTATTTTCTCTTCCCAGGCCATTTCCATCTGCAGGAACCTGTTCCTTATCCAATCTAGAGCCCCAGCACTCGGAGCACAGATTGACTTAGCCATGAAATAAATGATGCTGAGCCTTTAGTGCTCCTTGTAATGAGCTCAAGTCTAGACAAGAACAAATCAATTAGCAAAAGGAAAGCAGGAACAACAGGAGGCACCACGCAGGGACAGTGTTTGCATTTACATAGCAAAACATTCCCCCAGAGGATCCCAAAACAGGGGCTGCACTACCAAAAACCAGGCTGGGGAGAGGATAATGCCAGAGGGAAGGGAGATCAAACAAAGATAAAAAAGGGGCCTGGAGGGAGGCAAAAAATGGAGCAGCTTTGGCAGAGCTGGGCTGGGAAGTTCAGGTGTGACAGCGAGCTCTGGAGCTGTCATACCTGAGCTTTTTATTGACTTCTGGGCAAATTTTAAATCTTGATATTGCTATTAAGCAGGCATTTTCTGGCATAGAGTATCACTAACGCGTCTGCGCTGACAGATTTCTGCTTTGTCCTTGCCCCTGTGTTTTAATGTGTGTATAAACATCTATATATATTTGTGTGTGTATGGTATAAATGGGGCAGATATTCAGGCAAACCCTGCTGCGATAAACCCAAAGCAATAAATCACAGCCCTAACCCACAGGCCAGGGGTGCAAACCAGGCTTTCCAGGGGTAGAAAACCCTGGAATTGAGCTCGGAAAGGTTGGGGGGATCAGAGCAGACACTGCTCAGGGCACAGGAGGCTTTGCCTGGAGGTCTCATGCAGCCCTTGGAGGAGGCAGTGTGGGCTCAGGAAGGGCATTTCCATCCCAGGGTGTAATTCTGATATCAACATTGTTTTCTGAAGAGGTCTGGGGGGTGAAGTGAGGGTGCCTCGGTGACAGGCTGAGAGAAGAGTTTATTTGGGAAAAAGGATGGGCAGAGATGGCTCCACTACTCCATGCTGGCGCTGCCTTGGTACACTCAGGAGATACCAAAAGGCCATTTAATCTACTAGAGATAAGCATAAAAGCCTATTACCGAGCCAGGCAAACTCCAAATAGAAATAAAGAGCACTTTTCCCTTTTTTTTTCCCCTCAAGTGAGGGTGATCACCCAGGGGAAGGAACTCCTCAGTGGATCCCTCAAGTGCCTCTCACAGTGGGTGAGGACCGGCAGGCGTGAGTGGCCTCACCTCTGGGCTCCTCATTGCCCCCACAGCTGGATTTAAACCCGGATTAGAGCCCCACTTTCACCTCAGCTTTGCTGTGGGGACTGCCCTGCTCTTCCCGATCTGCAGATCGGTTTTCCCAGGTTGATCCTGGCCTTTCTTCATTGCTGGGAGCAAGAACTGCATCCTTGCTCCCCATGCCTCAGTTTCCCCAGCAGCCCCAGTTCTGCCCGAATTCCTGCCCTGCCTGGGTGCTGTTGTGAAGATTAATAATTAACAACGAGATTTTTAAATCTGGGCTGAGTTCAGAGCGTTGTTCCGGGCTGCAGAAATCAAAGGAGGCACAAGGTGATTGTAAATCATTTTCAGGAAGTCGTTTCATGCCTTTGGAGGAAAGATGTGTAGAAGGGGAAAGTATTAAATGCTTTCCATTCATTCACTCTTTGCTGAGATTCCGAGTCCAATATTTAGATCACCTTCTGATTATTAGCGCAAATATTTGCTCTTTGTTTATTATTCTGCGCATCTCCAAGACGGAAGAGGCAGGGAAGGAGGAAGGGCTGGTGAGAGGGGCAGATGGGAATTATTAAATAGGTAAATAAAAGGCCAGCCAGCAGATGAATCACTCCAGATCCCAGCCTGGAAAGGTCCCCAAGATGGGGAACCCCTTTTCCTGAGCACAAGGGGGCTGAAGTGGAGGGGACAGTGGGATTGGCATCGGGATTTTTATCTGACCCTAATTTTTAAGCTGCGAGACTCCATGTANGCACACCATATCCATATACACACCATATAATTACAACTCCAGAAGTTCTCATTCAAAAGAACCGACCCAAAACAGCCCCCAAACCCCACACAGCATTGCCATGGAGCATCTGCTGTCTCCTCCCCAAGTTCCTCCCTAAAGAATGGATGAAGAGTAAGAGTTGCCCCATGGTTTGGATGAAATTATGTCTCTTTATTAGGTCTCTCTTCTCGGGAAACAATTTATTAGCCACAAGAATGTTGTGTTATACTACCTCCTCCTTTTTGCCTGGGAATTTACAGTTCACACACTGCACCAGCACATAAATCCAGTTTTATTTCTCAATTTATTCACCTGGAACTAAGTGGATTAAATCTTTTTTTTTTTTTTTTAAAGGGGACCAGCACTGCATTTCCAACCAGCACCACTGCAAACAACAAGCAGACAAATTAGAGGTGGCTGTGGCCGTGCAGTCGCTGTCTACTCAAAACTTTTTATGCTCGCCAGGCTTAATGGCGATTTTTTTTTTTTTCCCCCCTCTTT